>PVHX01008890.1:0-48923 GCA_004024805.1 Geosciurus inauris
TTGAAATCAGATGCAATAGTGGAGCTCTTCAAATTTTGCTATTCAAAACCACTTCAGCTATGCTAGTTCATTTCCTTTTACATATAAAGTTTAGAATTAGCTTATGGATTTCTACAAAAACTTCTGAAGAGGTTTTGATAGGATTGGCAGTGAATCTATAGAAAAGACTGGAGGGGATGGACACCTTAACAAACCTGAGACTTATAATTCATGAAAACAGTATCTCTTTTCTTTTTTTTTTTTTAGGTCTTTGTTTTCTCACATCAAGATTTATAGTTTTCAGTATACAGTTCTTGCTTATATTTTATTAGATCTGTACTAAGAACTTTGAAGGCTTTCAAAGGAGGTGCTATTTAAATGTTACTTTAAAGACATTCAATCTTCAAATGTTTCTTGCTAGTATATAATAATTATTTTTTGTATATTGATCTTGTATTCTGTGGCTGCTCATTTATTTTCTCCCCAGAAGCTGGCAAAATTTTCTAAATCTATGAATTTACCCTAAGTTCCTCATATAAGTGGAACCATACATTATTTGTCCTTTTGTGACTGGCTTATTTCATTTAACATAAGGTGAAGTTCATCCATGCTGTAATATGTGACAGAATTTCCTTCCTTTTTAAGTTTGAATAATTGTTCCATCATGTCTATATACATTTTGTTTATTCTTCCATCAGTGGGCACTTGGGTTGCTTCTACGTTTGAGTTATTGTGGATAACACAGCTATGAACATGACTGTACAAACCTGTTTGAGTACCCACCTCTCAATTATTTGGAGTATATACCCAGAAGCACAATTGCCAGATGATATGGTCATTCTGCTTAACTCTTTGAGGAATCACCATACCATTTTCCACAATGGCTGCATTATTTTACATTCCTTCCAGAGATGCATAATGACTCCAGTTTCTCCACATCCTCACCAACACTTGCTATTTTCTGGTGTTTTTGTTTGTTTGGTAGCTTTTGATATTAGCTACCCTGATGGGTGTGAAGTGGTATTCCACTGTGGTTTTGACTTACATTTCCCTAATGATTGATTTTGAGCATCCTTTCATGTGCTTGTTGGACATTTGTATGTTTTCTTTGGAGAAATATCTGTTCAAGTTCTTTATCCATTTGTTAATTGGGTTTTTCTTTCATTGTTGTTGTTGAGCTGCAGGGATACAGATTTCATTTTCTTAATTTCATTGATTTATACTTTATCTTTATTCTTTCTTTCTTTCTGCTGCACTGAGTTTAATTTATAATTCTTTTCCTACTTTCTTAAAGTGAAAATTTTTATCACTTATCTAAGACATTTTTCTTTTCTAATATAAGCACTCAATGCTATAAATTTTCTTCTGTGCACTATAGGTACATCCACAAATTTTGATGTTTTATTTTCATTTTCATTCCATTGAAAATATTTTAAATTTTCCTTTCTGACACATGGGTTATTTAAAAGTATTGCTTATTTACCACATGTGGAGATTTTTCAGATTTTTTGTTATTATTTTATTTTATTTCAGTTGTGGTGTAATAAAATAATTTATGATTTCATTTCTTTTAAATTTGTTAAAGTCTGTTTTATGACCCAGAATATGATATATTTTGGTGAATGTTTTATGTGTATTTTATAACCCTTGGACAAGGTTCAGGTTCAGCTAAGTCAATTAGGTCTTCTATGGCCTAACTGATTGTGTAGCTACTTGTTCTATTGATGACTGAGAAAGGAGCATTGAAATCTGCCAACTACCACTGTGGATCTATTTCTCCTTTCAGTTTTATCAAGTTTTGCTTTATATGTTTTGAAGCTCTGTTGTTAGATGTACATACATTTAAGAATGTTTCCTCCTAGTAAATTGACTCATATTATTGTATGCTACTATAATACAATTTTTTGTATTATAGTAATTTTTTTCTGCAATTTCTTGTTCTGAAATTGACTCTTTTTTTCTGCAATTTCTTGTTCTGAAATTGACTTCATCTGATAGTAGTATAACCACTCCAGCTTTCCTTTTTTGGTGTTTTCATGATACGTCTTTTCTGTCATTTTACTACTGTTTAGTACTTATATTTAAGATGGATTTGTTGTAGATGGTATACAGTTAAGTCTTGCTTTTTTATACAACATGAGTCTCTGTCTTTTAATTATAAGTTTAAGCTATTTATAGTTATGTAATTCTTGACATGGTTGGCTTAAACTCTCCATCTTTCTAGTTGTTTTATTCTTGGATTTGCTTTCCAAAGACAATTAAAGGCAGTACTTATGTTATAAGCATGCTAGTAATTTTTAGTAAACGAAAGTGCTATTAAGAGCACAAGATTTGGGCTCACTGAATGATTATCACAAGAAGCGTGTTACTATATAGTTAAATCAAGGGATAGTAAATCTTTTCAGAGACTGAGAGAAGACAAAGACCTGGAGCTCTGTCTTAGTACTACTCCTTGCTAGTGCAGATTTGGGGAAGTTTCCTAGTCTCCTGGACTCAGTTAAATAGACAAAATAATGTTTTCTCTAAGTATTTAGAAGGGCTATTTCCAAATCCTGGGTAGAGTTGGGAGAAAATCTCTCCATTTGAGGAAAGTGGTCCACAGTAGTTGGGATTTCTGAATGTGTTTGGATGAGAAAAAGAGATTTAATAGTGACAATAAGCTTGGGAACATTTATGTAGTTGGGGAGAACAGAATACATGCTCAAATCAGTGACTGTTGCAAGAATGCAAATAAAGAATAACAGGGCTTTGACTTGTGCACAAAGTTGGAGAGAAGAGGGTTTTATTTAGTGGGGCTTGAAGACAGCTGGATATAGAGAAAAGAGAGGGACAGGCTAAAGATCATTTTCAAGTTTCAGTTTTGGGAAACTGGGTAAATGATATGGAATACAGAAGGACAAGCTGGATAGGGATGGTTCACCAATGGGAGATATTATGTTATAAATTAATGGCAGGTGATGTTACAATGTCTGTGACAAATCAAGGTGAAGAGGCCAGTAGGTAGCTTGATCTGTATATTGGAGCTCAGGAATGGTCTATGTTAGAGATTAGAAGTCACTGGCATATATGTGGAGGTTGGGCCATAGATAAGGGTAAGTGACTACACAGAATGCTGGACTGAGGATGGAACCCTGGGATGGTAGCAGGAATGCTTTGATCTGTTAATGGGGAACATCTCCAATAAAAGCCGTGTGAATGGTTATCATCTCACCTAGTTCAAAAGCCAAGGGCTTGGGCAGGCATGGTGGTGCACACATTTTAATCCCTATGACTTGGGAGATTCAGTCAGGAGGATTGCAAGGCCATGGCTAATTTCAGCAACTTAGAGAGGCCTTGTCTCAAAATGAAAAAGGACTAGGGGGTTGTAGCTCCATAGTAAAACACCCTTGGGTTCAATCCCCAGTGCCAAAGTGGGGACCAGGGGGAAGGAAAGAAAGAAAACCAAAGACTTGTGACTGGCTAACTCAGTGGCACTAAAATGGAAGGGCCTGGATTTGTTCCATTTTTCTCATCTACTTTCCTCTATATTTTGACTTTTAAGGCAGAATTCCTTGATAGTTGTAAGATGGTTGCTGCATTTCCAAGCAGCCTATGATGCAATTCCAGACGCAGCAAAGAAAAGGATATGTCTATGCCTCTTTTAAGAGGAAAAGCCTTTTCCAGAAACCCCCCAACAGGCTTGAACTCATGCTTGTTGGTGACACATGGTCACATGACCCTCCCCAACCAATAAACTGTCACAGGCAAGGTAGTGGAGTTGTACAATTGTCACCAGAACCTTTTGGCTGTAGAAAGGTACAACCTCCCAGAAGCGCTTGTGCAAGCAGGGACACCAGAGCAAAATGAAAGCAGCCAGGAAATGACTGTTGCATAGAAGCCAACAAAGTTATCCCTCCCTGGAAGCATAAAAGACAAGCAGAGAAAGGGTTGCCTAGTTATTCTGAAGATACTAACATTAGGAGCCACAGAAGCCAAAGAAGAGATCTGGAAAGAGAGCATGGTTGTTTATTATTATTTTATTTTTTAAAAATGTTGGCTGGAGAGGTAGCTTAGTGGTAGAAAGCTTGCATAAAATGGGCAAGACCCTAGGTTCCATTCCCTGGCACTACAAACAAACAAAAACAATAAAAAAGTTGACTCGCAAGACTGGAATAAGGTCTGTAGTTAATAGTTGTACCAACTTCAATGCTGTTAAACAAGCACTGTTCTCAAGCTCTGCCTCAGATGACCTGCCTCTCACATCACTGAATAGTAGGGCATCCTAAGGACACCTGTCCTAAGTGTCCAGTGAATGGAAATCCCTTCTCAAAACCTTGGGGGCCATGGCCCACCCAATCTCACTCTTTCCTGTATGTTCAAGTTCTCCTCTTCTGCTGGCCCTTTCCCCTTGACCTATATTAGCTCAGATTGCTACAAGTTGGCAGAGCTGTCCCCAACTGAAGCCCTGACCTCTCTCCTTGGCAAACCATTCACACTCTTCTCCCACACCTCAAATTCATTTCTCACAGTTCACTGCAGTCTGACACCCAACTCTTAGAAAATACTTCTGCCAAAATCACCAACAACTTGTTAGAGCTAAACCCAGGGGACAAGCATTAACATGTTTGCAGTCTCTACAGCACTGCATACCAGAGAGCCTTCTCAGCCTAGGAACCCTGAAATAGCCCTCAGCTCCTAGCTAGCTCACAGTAAGACTATTTCATGAGCATAGTGAAGCACTGTGGTCAGGAATGTGTTCTCTATAGCCAGATGGTAGAGCTTTGGATCTTGACCACTTAACCATGTTGTAATCTTTTGGGAGTTGATTTCCTCATCTGAGAAATGGGGATGTTAATGCTAGTAGCTACCTGCCTGGTGATTGAGGATTGAATTTGCATCTAAACTTCCTGCAGCAATGCCTGGCATACAGCAAACACCATTATTTCTATCACTGGTGTAACTTTAAAAAATCACTTTAAGGTAATTTTAGATCCATAGGAAAATTGCAAAAACAGAGAGAGATACCATGTTCCCTTTCCTATTTCTCTAGAATACTACTAGAGCGCAATGATCAAAACCAGGAAATTGGTGTTTTTGCAGGTCTATGAACTAAACTCAGACCTTATTCTGATTTCACAATTTTGAGTTAAAGGGTAGGGTTTGAGATCCTTAAGGGGCTGAGGGACCCTGGGAGATACATGGGCTTAACTAGCAGACCTGAATGTAAAGCTGATGGTACCTGAAGACCGTGGAGTCTAGCACCGGTCTCTT
Organism: Geosciurus inauris; assembly: GCA_004024805.1. Lineage (NCBI taxonomy): Eukaryota > Metazoa > Chordata > Mammalia > Rodentia > Sciuridae > Geosciurus > Geosciurus inauris. The sequence continues at coordinate 5,230 of PVHX01008890.1, forward strand.
CCCAGGAGAGATTCAGGAAAGAGCCTACTAGGGTATCATCCCTATTCCTGTCTTTTAATAAAGGCCTTTTTTTTTTTTCTTCTGGTACCAGGGAATAAAATCAGAGATACTTGACCACTGGCCACATCCCCAGCCCTATCTATCTATCTATCTATCTATCTATCTATCTATCTATCTATCTATCTATCTATCTTATACCAGGGATTGAACTCAGGGGGTACTCTTATTTTTAAAAGAAATGAATCTCAGTCTCATAAGACTTTAGATTATTTTGTCTTGCTCACCAAGATTTAAATACCCTGCCCCTCAATGGTCAATAGTTAGTGACGAAGTTCCCACTGCTCTGTAAGCTGTTGCTGGCTCTGCTGGGTTATGGTGCTGTGGGAAACTTCCCACCTCACTGGGCATGCACATGGGATGTTTTTTTTTGCTAATAGCAGATGGATTTGGGTTGATTTACCCTTTTCCCAGTTTGTCTAGACAGGGTTATGATTTGCGCCCATGGGTCCACAGATGGATCAAGTCCATCAGCTTGCCCATACTAAAAATACCAAGGCAGAATTGCAGAACCTTTGCAGTGATACTTGTTGATTTACTGGAATGAGATCTGCTTTAGGTTTTGTTCCTGTGTGGGCGGACAATTCAGTCACATTTCTAGTAATTATCTGATCTCTACCCTGAAAACAGGTTGAATCATTTATAACAGGCAACCAAGTGTTGAGGAAATCATAACTCATAAAGCAGTGCATGTTTTACTGTGTACATTCTTTTTCCAAATGTTCCCTCTGGTTCCAAATTAACAGATTTCCAGTACACCATCCCTTGGATCTGTCTTGTCACTGGTTGGTAGTCTGCTCATCCTGAAGGTTAGCAAGGAATGCTCCCCAACCTCCCTACTGGTCTTGACATCTTCCTCCTCTGTGTATCCTCAAGACTCTGTGTATTCTTCTATGAATAATGGAAGCTCTGCCTTGTAGTATTCCAGTTGTGGATCTGTCTCTTGCACTTGAGGATCTCCTTAAGGGTTGTCATATTTATCTTAATCTGCATTTCCTACAGCACCCAAGCTCAAGCTCAGTGCTTCCTCGGTAGCACAACTGCACAGTAAATTTCAACTCTGTTGACTACAGTGTGACAATATAGATCATACTGTAATTTTTTTTTTTTTTTTCAGTGCTGGGGGGAGGTGGAACCCAAGGCTTGTGCATGCTAAACACCTGGCTCTAATGAGCTACACCCTCAACCTTTGGTTTACTCTTAACTGCAGTTTGTGGACCTAATTTATAAATTCTAGGCAACAAATAATCCAGAAGATAAGCACTTTTGCTGGGCACAGTGGTGTATACCTGTAACCCAGCAGCTGCAGAGGCTGAGGCAAAAGGATCACAAGTTCAAAGCCAGCCTCAGCAACTTAGTGAGGCCCTAAGCAATTTAGTGAGACACTGTCTTAAAATAAAAAATAAAAATATAAAAAGGGCTAGGGATGTAGCTCAGTGGTTAAGTGCCTCTGGGTTTAATCCCTGGTGACCCCCCAAAAAAGCAAAACCAAAAAGCAAAACAACAAAAAACTTTCTTTCTCCCTGAGAATATAAGTCACTTTTGAAGAATTTAAAGTGAAACAAAATTAGTTTTGGGTAGCCTGTTTTACAGCTAGACACAAGTAAGACTCACTTCATTTTGTGTGTCATCAACTAATATGCATCCCTCACGTGTCAAAAAAGTTTGAGCAATTTGTTAAATGAAGCTGCCTGCCAACTTAAAACAGCACTTTTGAGGTCCAGAAGGTGGAAAAGAGGAAGAGAAAGGATGAGCACATAGAGATAGACCTGTCAATTCCCTGCTGCTTTATAAGAAATTCACAACTGGGCAGGGATTGTGGCTCAGCGGTAGAGTGCTCGCTTCGCATGTGTGAGGCACTGGGTTCAATCCTCAGCACCACATAAAATAAATAAAGGTATTGTGTCCATCTACAACTAAAAAATATTAAAAAAAAATTTACAACTGTTCACAAAAAAGTTCAATTCCAACTCTGTCCAATGTCTAGTTCATAGTTCATAAATATGACTTTGTGGCCCTAGCAGTCTACAGATCTTGTGGAGTTAGGTGATTATTTGTCCTTTCTTGGATTGTATTCCTTTCACCTGCATGGATGACTGAAAATTTATTTTCTATCTGGCTTTACTTTATTTCAGAGAGAGATTTCTGTGAGAATCAAATGAGACACTAAGGCAATGAGTTATAAAAATGCAAGATACCTTTTTAAAAAAAATTAATATATTTTTAGTTGTTGATGGACCTTTATTTTGTTTATTTATTTATATGCAGTGCTGAGAATCGAACCCAGTGCCTCACACATGCTAGGCAAGCACTCTACCACTGAACCACAACCCCACCTTGCAAGATATCAGCCATAAAGAATGAAATTATGGCATTTGCCAGTAAATAGATGGAATTCGCACTAGAGAAGTAAGCCAATCCCAAAAAACCAAAGACTAAATGTTCTCTCTGATGTGCAGATGCTGGAGAGGGAGGGAAGAATAGAAGTCATTGATTAGACAACGGGAAATAAAAGGAAAGGAGCAGAAGTAGGAATAGGAAAGATGGTAGCATGAGTTAGACAAAACTTTCCATGTTCATATATGAATATACTACCAGTGAAACTCTACATCATGTACAACCACAAGAATGGGATCCTAATAAGTTTTACTCCATGTATGTATAATATGTCAAAATGTACTCTACTGTCATGTATATCTTAAAAGAACAAATAAAAAAATCAAGAGACTAAACTAAATTTCAGTTTATCACACAATGGACGGCCTGTGGAAGACAGGCCACTAACTGGTCATGAGAACCACTTGCAAAATGGATATTGAATAATCAGCCCCTAAAACACTATGGAGGATAATAATATAGAAAACTCAAAGTCCTAGGCCCACTCCTACTATCACTAAACTGAGACATTCACTGGAGGAAAAAACCCAAAGCCAATGAAAACAGAAATTTAATCAAACTTAAAAGCTACAAAACACATCGATACTGCTTGCAAAGTCCTGCTTTTAATACCAAAACTTTTAGCTAGGGTATACCTAAGTGGTAGAGCAGGTGCTTAGCATGTCCAAGGTCCTATGTTCCATCCCCAACACCAAAAAAAAAAAAAAAACAAAAAACAAAAAAAAACAAAAGCAGCAACAAAAATTGAGCAATAAATATAAAATAGATGCTGGATTACTGAATTAGCTTCCAATTCCCATGGAAACAACTTTTTCCTGAAATCTCCTTTAAAAATCTGTTTCCTGAGACCATTCCTGTGAAGTGCCAGGAAGACAGGCACAGTGAGGTTTTTCTTTTTCCCGTTCTGGGGAATGAACTCAGGGGCACTCGACCACTGAGCCACATCCCCAGCCCTATTTTGTGTTTTATGTAGAGACAGGGTCTCACTGAGTTGTTTAGTGCCTCACAGTTGCTGAGGCTGGCTTTGAACTCGCGATTCTCCTGTCTCAGCCTCTCAAAGTGCTGGGATTACAGGCGTGTGCCACTGCGCCCGGCTCCATGAGGTATTTTTAAACAGGGGGATTTGATACAGGGAACTAGAAGCACAGTTGTTAAAATGCTAAGCCAACAAAAAGGGAATGCCAAGGTGACACAGCAACTAATAACCAAAGGCAGCAATTACTACCCCCAGGGCTCAGGGAACAAAATGAAGAGGTACTGTCAAACTTTGGAGCTCCAAGGACTCTGGTGAAATCACATTTCTGGAGAGGGGTGCTTAAACTGAGGGGGCAGGGCCCAAGGGTACGGACCTCTAACAAGGGGACAGTCTGGAGGTGTCAGGATGGTCCAGCAGGTGAGATACTGAGGAGCCCAGATGTTCAGCAAGAAATGGAGCTGGGAGTTTCACAAGAAGCTAGATGCTAGGGCCAAAATGGCAACCAAGTCCCTTGTTCCCTCCCAAATTTTTGGAGTTTCTCCCACCAGATTTTAACAGGAAGAACAAGAAGGCTTGGCAAACATGGTTAATGTCACAGTCCAACATCACAGAGCAGGAGGTAGAAGGTAGGCTTGGAGGTGAGATAATAAGTAAGTGGCACAATCAATGATCAAAGTTGTTGATAATAAAGGTACACACATTTTTAAAAAAATCTTTTCTTGAAGACATTGCACACATACACACACACTGATTTAAGTGCATGATTCAGTGGTATTAGTTCATTCACACTGTTGCACTACCATCACAACCATCCATCTCCCCCCAATTTTTCCTCTTTCCCAACTGAAACTGTGCACCCATTAGACACCACTTGCAGCCCATGGCAACCATCATTCTTCCTGTCTCTGTGAATAATATGACTACTCTATACACCTCACAAAAGTGGGATTGCATGGTATTTGTTTTTCTGTTATTGGCTTATTTCACTTCACATGTCTTCAAGATTCAGTCACATTATACCACGTGGCAGGGCTTTCTTTTTTGGGCTAAACAATCCAATGTTTGTACAAATCACATTTCATGTACCCACTACTCTGTTGATGGACACTTGGGTTATTCCTTTCTTTTGGCTACTGTGAATGATGTGAACATTGGTACAAATGTCTGTCTGAGACCTGATCAGTTCCTTCCGAGTATACAACCTAGAAGCTGAGTCGCTGGATCATATATAGTTCCACATTTAACCCTTCAAGAAGCTGCCAGACTGTTTTCCACAGTGGAGGATGCCACATTTTTCTCATTTAAAACTTTCAAAACGATAAATATGTGGAGTCTGTGAAGAAAATTATCATTTGTGCTTTAAAATTAAATTATAAATAAATGTGGCAACTCAAGTGTCATTCATAAATACAAAATTTTATTTGCACTTCATTAGTGTAGAAAGACCACAATGCTTCTCATACCACAACACTCAGGACACGCCAAGTTATTCAAATACATACTTATTTACCTTGACTAAACAAAACAGTGCAGTTTAATAAAAGATATACCAAAGATAGAATTCACAAATTCATTATCAGACAAAAAAGAAAAGAAAAAGAAAAAAGAAAAAAAACCAACAAATATTGTACACAGTCTATGCTTAATAGGAATAAGCTTCACCATATAGGGGAAAAGTTTTATCATTACAAACATACAGGATGTTTAGGCAAATACATGTATGTTCTTTGATATAATAAAATGTATCTCTTTAAAATTCCTTTAAACAGGATTTGTTTAGGACAGCAGCGTTGTTTTAAAATCTTTTTTTCTATACTTTCAAAAACACTTCTTTATCCAATCTGTCATTCATAAAAGCATAGGGTACATCTATCAGGAAACCATTAGAGATTCTGTGGCCTCAGGACCAAGTTAAATCCAACCCTCTAACTAGGAATATCCTACCATTACAGAACATTAATAAATAACCTTCAACAACAGCTATGAATGGAGCTTTGCTTTGTGGCAGAAACACTCCAAAGATGCTACAGCTGGGGAAATGTCTTGTAAGTAAAGAAAAAGCACTTAACATAGCTTTTTGTTTTTTCCTCAAAAAGTCTTTAGTTTTACAAATTTTCTTTAAAACAGTAAGCAAAGCACCACATTCTCTCTTCTTATCAGAATATTTTCTGTCCTCATAGTATAATTAACAAGGACAATTATATTATTTAAGAAACATTATACCTTTCATCTCTCCCATTCTTCATATTAGAAGTACTATGTTTCCCAGTGTATATACACTAGACACTGGGGCAATGAATGAAATATAATTTGGAGGGAAATATGTAACTTATAACCCAAACTTACCCAGGATTGCATATTTGCATATTTACAAGTTAGTGTATAGCTCTGACTTGGATTACAAAGTGCGAAAGGAAATTGTCAAAATGATTGTAGTGCAGAATAGAACGTTTTTTCCCCTTTTCAGGAATCATTTCCACCTTGTCTCCAAAGTAGCAAATCAACAGCATCGGACATGTGGTCTTGGTGGAGGCAATTCTGGTGGGATTTCAGGTTCTGGTTGTAATGAGAGAATGCTATTGGACAACTCATTCCTTAAAATATCCAGAGGCATCTAAAGGGTAATGAGAAAACAAATACATTTTAACCTGATAAGAGGTCAATGTTTTACAAACTGCACAATTATATACAAAATAAAGTGAGGGGCCAGAGATGTGGCTCTATGGTAGAGTACTTGCCTAGCAAATGCCACGTCCTGGGTTTGATTCCCAGCACTACAAAAATAAATAAGTAATAAAAATAAAAAATAAAACTGTAGTATAAAGCTCTATGATCATCAAAGGCTGGTTAGACAAAATGAACAACCTTGTTCAGGACATTCCAAGTCACAACATGAACACTGCCCAGTTTATTTCACACCACATGGCAGAAGAGACCAGATCAACCCCCTCAACACCTATTTTCACGGAACCCAGTATAATGAAAACTTAAATTTTTTAATAAATGAAAGAAATGGTCTGCATTCTAAAGAGTTATATGCTTACTAAAAAAGTAATAACCTGTGTTGGCAATTACATAAAAACCATTGTATTAGAAGTTTCTGAATTGTTTGAACTAAAAAATTATAATTGTTGGCACTTGCAGATACAATGAAACTTGGACTGAAAATATTTGGGAAAAAAAAAACTGCACCTGTACTGAACATGCAGACTTTTTGTCATTATTCCCTAAATAGTACAGCCTAACAACTATTTGCATAGCACCAACACTGTATTAAGAATCATAATAGGGGCTGAGATTGTGGCTCAGTGGTAGAGCACCTGCCTAGCATGTGTGAGGCCCTGGGTTCGATTCTCAGCACCATATATAAATAAATAGAATAGAGGTCCACCGACAACTAAAAAATATATATTAAAAAAAAAGAATCATAATAATATAGAGGTGATTTAAAGTATATGAGATGCTATGTGTAAGTTCTATGCAAATACCACACTGTTTTATATAAAGGACTTGAATATCTATTGAGTTTGGTATTGTCAGGGGCCCTGAAACCAACCCCTGGCAGATACCAAGGTGTAAACTGTATAAATAAATTTACTTACTAAAAATCTTTAAATACAAGCCTGCAGATGCCTAAAGAAAGTACTGCTGCTCAATAAAGCTATCAAACAATTTCTTTGCAACTCAGCATTACCAAAAGGCCCGCTATAGGGAGTGGGGCGCCAAGAGAAGGCAAGTGCCCAGAGGCTCTCCTCAGTGAGGAAGTCTGTGTACTTTCCTAGGTCTCTACTGTCTATATGGAACTTAATTCTTGTAAGAAAACAGGAAAAAAGAAAAGCAAATGTCAAACAAACATGGTACTTAATTCATTCACTTGCAGTGCTGGGGATGGCACCCAGGGCTTTGTGCATGCTAGGCAAGTCCTCTTATCACTGAGTTACACCCCTCCAGCACCACATCTTTATCTTGTTTTTCTTCACTTTTGCAGTGCTAGGGAAGGTCCTCAGGGTCTCATGCAGGAGAGGAAAGTTCTCTTCTACTGAGGTGCAGTCCCTCTCACTCCTGGCATAATTATTCTGCCTTGTGTAAGTCATTTCAAAATGCATTTCAAGGATAAGCAAATATAGTGTCCATCAACCCTAAGGACACCAAAAACCCCTGGATGGGAAACAGCTGAGCAGCAGTTGTCTGTGCAGTTAACAATTATACTGGTTCCTGAACCTAAGTACAATTACTGTACTTTCGTTTCTACATAAAAAATTTTCAACAAATTAATAGCAATAAAGGAAACAACAGGTTTTAGATGAAATCCTTCTATGATATAGATTCTTTTTTACCTTTTTCAGAATATCATCAACAAGTTTCAGAAATATCTCGTCCACATTAAAGTTGTCCTTGGCACTTGCTTCACAGAACCGCATCCCAGTTATCTGCTGTGCAAACTGAAAAGACACACATATCTATTTTCTCTGTGTGAGGCACAACATGGACTAGTGTTCGTGCATTAGGCCTGGCTTCTGATGGGGAGGCATGGCCTTTGGGCTTCAGCTTTAAGGGAAGCAGGGACTAAAGGTCTGTAAAGACCCATTTATGCTCAAATATTAAGATCACAAGTGCAGCAAATTCCTTCATTATAACACACACACACACACACACACACACATACACACACACATCAAACACACATCAAACACAAAATCCCTGGGATGATATTAGGACATTTAAGTTGAATTACATGCCTAAGTTTCTAAAAATATAAAGCATCTGACATTTAAAATGTGAATATCGTTGCTTCTCCATGACTGAAGTCAAAGAAGGTGAAAATACATTAGAGTACCAAGAAAATCATGAAAGCAATAGTATAACTTAAAAAAATGTTTTTCTGAATAAAATATCAGCTTAGGTAATAACGCAAGTACATAATAACATGTTTTATTTTCCCCTCCACTTCAAAATGAATTTAAAGGAACAGATAGAAGAAAAAAAGCAAACAAATGGGAAGGATGTGATTCAGTGACCACTACTTAATAATTACTTTGTAATTTGAAAGAATATGCAATTTATGAGAAGACATGAAGATGCAGAATGTGGGAACCATGGCTTCTCTGGGGTCCCCATTCTCTCACCTTTTCACCTTGCTGTCTGGTAATTTCTCTGTCTGTTTCACAATCCAATTTATTTCCAACTAAGAGAAGTTCAGCATCTTCTGAAGCATACTGTGGAATTTCAAAGGCGGGCACTGTCATACACTAACAAAGCAAGGGTAAACCAGCATAGTATTTGTCACTCATTTACTCCTATGCTCATTCCCTTCCACCATCTGTGAGCACCTCCTGGGCCCCAGGCAGGACTGGTGATGAACAGGGTTCACAGAATTTTGGAAAGTACCTTGGTGAAAGGCTTTCAAACCACCATGTTCTTGGCTTTTGACCTAACATTTCCCAAGACTGTTTCGTAGGAGCTGATTTGAAAAGTAGGCCATATTTAAAATGGTCATCAATTAAAGTTCAGCAAAATGGATTAAGAATAAAACAAAATACAGCCATTTAAACAAAAACAAAACCCTATGCTTTGGAAGAACATTTAATAACAAAGGAAAGTCCTTAAGATAATACTTAGTGAAATAAGCAGAATGTAAAACTAAATGGATTGAGTTCAAGATTTTATCTTTGTGGTTTTCTTGTTTTTCCAAATTTTATTAATTAAGTATCATTAATTTATAATCAGGAAAAAACAAGTCAAGCCACATGTAAAATTTCTAAAATATGTAGGCCCAACAGAATTTCTCTTTTTAAAAAGGTTGAAATACTGAGTAACTTATTTAAATGGGGTATTCCTAAAATTATTTGAAACAGACTATATCAAAAGACATCTGAATTGTTTGGCCTTGGTGAGTTGCTTAGCACGCGGTGAGCACCCAAGACCGATAGCTCTCATACAATGGTAAAATGCAAGACTCCAGAACCAAAGGGAGGTGAGCATTAGAGCTCAAAGCCTTGGCAACTTCACAACCGCTAATACCTAAAGGGGCCCTCAGGATTTAGGGCATTTCTTCCTTTGTATTTCTTTCTTATTTATATCTTTTGGCTGTACTGGGGATTAGACTCAGGGCTTTGTGCATGCTAGCTAGGCAAGTGCTCTATCACTGAGCTACATCTCCAGGCCTTTTTAATTTGAGACAGGGTCTTACCAAGTTGTTCACACTGGCCTCAAACTTGCAATCCTCTTGCCTTAGGCTCCCAAGTAGCTAGGATTATGGGTATCATGCTCAACTTCCTTTGGCTTTATATTCATCACATTAGTTTCAGAAATTTAGGACTATAGTGAGGACTGTCCCTTTTTATTTTCCTTAGAACACTCCAAGGTTTCTAAAACCACTCCCTTGATCAATGGGCCACAATCATCTGCTCAACATTTACTAAAAAAAAAAAAAAAATACCTACAATTGTAAATATGATTTTCTGCAGCTCAGAGCATCTCTCAAGGACCTAAGAGCCATTCTCAGGAATAACTACCCAAAGAATAAGATCTCAGTCTTTAACCTTCTGAAGGGACAGAATCCTGACTTTGATAACTGCCATCCAACAAATACAACTGGCCTAGACTCATTTATATTAAGCAACCCTTTGGATTTTTTACTTCTGACTATAAGACCACTCCTCCCCTTTAGTTATTTACTTTTTAAAATTGGCTTTAAAAATCACTAATTCTGAAAGTTAGGCAGAGCTATATATTAGGAGTCTCCTGCTAGCATTGCTATAGATGATACTTCTCACATGTGGATTAGGATGCTAAAGCTTTGCCTAGTTACTTTTTCGGGACTTGAAACCTTTTATTAAAACCATAATCAACCCTTCATTTGGGCTTGCACAGGTGTCTGATGGATAACCTTTTGATATCCGGAGGTTGAAAAGTCTACCCTTTGACAGTGCTAATGCATCCATTTTCGGAACATATATCCCATGAAGAGCCATGAAGTTTCCTTAGGTACATGCAGACCATTGCCTTAAATCACTCTGCTGCTTTATTTCCCAAATATTCCCAAACCATATTCCCAATAAGGCAGATTGAGAGTGGGGTCTCCTCCTTCATGCTTTGTCTTTTGTAAAACTTGTTTTAGAGATTAGCATACTGTGCGGCTGACAAAATGGGCTTGGTTGGATAATACTTGGGCATAAGAAGAACTCTATATCCAGGGCCAAGTGTGGAGTGAGCTGAAGGGAGCCACCCCAACCAGGTCTGCTTCATGTATTTTTTTTTTTAATAAATAGTTTTTAGTTATAGATGATACAATATATTTATTTTGTTTATTTATTTTTATGTGGTGCTGAGGATCAAACCCAGTGCCTCACATATGTGAGACAAACGCTCTGCCATTGAGCCACAACCCCAGCCCCTGCTTCATGTTTTTAAATCTGGTTCTTTAACACATTTCAAAGAAGTACACACTAAAAACTGGAAATGAACATTCCTCAACATCATTAGTACAACCATAGACAAAATACAACTGAATTTCAATATAATTTGTAGATAAAACTCGAATTTGTATTAGGTGTGCTTGTGACATAAAGGAATTAAACATCAAATTATTGCATAAGGGGAAGAAAACTCTCAAATTGTGGTCAGTTCCATACTAACACATCTTACCCCAAACTGCTCTTCCTTCTAAATGCGCATTTGGGGTACACATCTCCTAGAGGAAAACGCAGTTTACATCAATTATGCAGGTTTTCTGTATACAGTCAATCACGAATCAAAGGAAAAATCTCTTGTTCAAAAAGAGATTCCAAAAGCTGTCCAGCTGAAGCCCCAGGACAGTCCACAGGTATCATGAACAAGGCCATTTCCTCAAGTGCACGTGAGCATTTGTCTCACATATGTGAGGAACTGGGTTCGATCCTCAGCACCACATAAAAATAAATAAACAAAATAAATGAGCATCCAAGTAGCCCTTCTGCAGAAACATGTATCCAATGCTACAGAACTGGATACAGTAGAATGAACATGTTTGGGCTTTAAAATCAGAGTCTAGTGTACCAGAATGAAAATCCAAGTTTTATTATTTATCAGCTGATTCTGGATAATTTAGATCTTCACTGACTTATCTGTCACACAGTACACTAAATTCCTACCCCTGAGGGTCATGATATGCATCAAATGTTTATTTTGCAAATTCGTGCACCCTTCTTGTGTTTCCCTCTTCTTCCTTTCATAATGATTGATACCCACAAAAAGAGTTCACACTAGACAGAAAAATGTAACATATACCTTATCAATCATCTTCATCCATTTTGGCAAATCATCAAATGTCTCCTTCTTAGTGATATCATACACTAATATGATGCCCTTGGCACTTCTGTAATAAGCTGAGGTAATACTGTTGAATCTCTCCTGACCTGCTGTGTCCCTAGGAAATAGCAGCAAAAATCAGTTCCCAATCAACAGTCAAAGCAAGCAACTCCATATTCCAGCACAAATATGTATTCTGTTGCTGTTTCTCTATGAGTAAACAAGGTAACATGCCTATTCCCCCACCTACCTTTAGCCAGTTAAGTCAGGCTGACTTAACTCATCATGTGAGATACAGGTATCTTTGTGTGTGCATTAACAACTAAATTGGATGCATGGCACTGGATTATGAAGCAAGATCAACAAACTATCTAGAATCATCTTCTCTGAAAAGTCAGAGAATCAGCCCAGAAATGTTAATACCACAATAAAAATATGTGATTATTTGTTTTTTCAAAGTAAAACATAGGAAATGAGCTTTTTAAACATGGCATTTACAAAGCAACCTCCAATAATTCATCATTCCCCATTTAAGGCCATACCCTAAATTCTATCTTTTTGTGCCTGACTTTGAATATTTGAGATAGAAAAGCATGTTCTTTTGAGAAACTATTCCATATTCCCAAAATATTTGGGTTGAGAAAGTTTTTATTTTCTGTTCTTCCCAAAAGCACCTTTACTTATTTTCCTTATACACTAAATTATATGCTATCACCTATGGTTAAAGGATTGGGTAAATGAAATGTTTCCATTCAACAATTATTTTAAAAATCCATAAAATTAAATTTAAATTTCAAAAAATTAAATTATTAAACTTCAAAAACTTAGCTGGGTGCGGTGGTGCACACCTGTAATCCCAGCACTTTGGGAGGCTGAGACAGGAGAATCATGAGTTCAAAGCCAGCCTCAGCAATGGCAAGGCACTAAGCAACTCAAGGAGACCCTGTCTCTACATAAAAACACAAAATAGGGCTGGGGATGTGGATCAGCGGTCAAGTACCCCTGAGTTCAATCCCTGGTACCAAAAAAAAAAAGTTTTTTCTAGAAACAAGGTAAAGCACTGATTATGCCTCTGTCATTTTATGAAGATACAGAATCTTAATATTTGTGTTCTTTATCTTCATAAACTTGAATTTTTGCTGTAATGATAAAAAGCTGATTTATACAAATTTGTGGTTTATTGATGTCAGATAAATCATCATTCACTAGAGCCAGCATTTTCCAAATTGAAAACTCCTGCAATTCTGTTTTCCCAGTTTGGTATATATAACAATGCTTAAAACAATGCAAAGATTATTATTTGCTGTATCTAATATGTTCATTTAAATGATACAGTTACTAATCTGCAGGGCAAAAATCAATTTTTTTCTACTTCTTACAAGCAGAGAATCAATTGATGCCAACCTAAACACCAGTTGAAACAAAATTCCCCAGCAGTGAAGACTGGGCTGATAGGATGAAGCATTTTAATCCTGTGCTTCAAGGTAGGAGACCTATTTCATGGCTTCAGTCCATTTAAACACAATGACTCCAAGTTCACGGTGAATGATTTCCAAGAGAGCATTTGAATGTAAATTCATGAAACTATATGCTAGTCGATACATTTCAGCAACACTTACATTCGAGTTCTTATGTACACTCCCGTAGAAATACTACACTTCTCTACAGAGAAGGAAAAAATGGCTCTTTTTTGACTATAGATAATCAAGGAACTGAAAAATGCGGCAGTGACAAAATGTGATATAGAACTGTGACAAAGACAATGGCAGCTTTGGGTACTTAAACTTTTAGGACTCTCTCTGTAGTGAATATTTTCTTAGATTGGTTATAAGCAGAAATGACAAAAAAAAAAATGCATTTGTTCTAACAAGCCCCTCTGACAACTGACAGGTAATATGTCTGTGGGTAGACAGTATGGAAAAGCAGAGCTTGGCTGCTATCAGCCCAGCACCGTCCCATGTCCCCCTTGAAGAGCTGTTTCTGACTCCATGAACTGCTCCCACGCCCTCAACTAATGACAGTGAAATGCAGCCACATGACTGCAACAAAACAGGTTACAACAGCACAAGGATTGCTCTTTTCTCCAAAACAAGCCACGCACACAGGTCGAGCATCCCTGAGCCAAAACCTCAAATGTCTAAAGTTCAAGTCTGAAATTCCACACCTGATCTCAAGTGACAACTTATAGTCAAAATGTAGGCATACTAAAAATAGTGCTTAAAATTACCTTCAGGCTATTATGGTTAATGTGTACATGAAACAAATGAATTTCATGTTTAGAACTTGGATCCCACCTCCAAGGTATCTCATTATGCTTATGCAAATATTACAAAATCCAAAACACTTTTAGTTCCAAGCATTTTGAATGAGACAATCAACCTATATTTTAAATAATAAAAATGTGAACCATGATTATAGTATCTCCTTTTTATCTACTGCATAGCAAAAATGAAGAGAAAGATTTTTTCATCTTTTCTTTCCTTTGTTCTTTTTTGCAGTGCCAAAACCTTGGCACATGCTCGGTAAGTTCTCTACCACCAAACTACACCCTAGCACGTTTTTTCATCTTTTAAACAAAACATTTCAGAAGATAAAAAATCTTATTTTGAGTAATTATATGATTAAAAAAGTGGCTGGAACATTGTGGATATATGATTCACTGTTGAAAACCCCTTTAGAAAAAGACAAATCCTATTTCTTAACCGAATCACTGGAATATTCCATGTAGAAAACTTGCACAAATCAACCTTTCAATAAATCCAATGCATCATGTTATTGTTCCTCCCTCTAATATTCTTTACCAATGTCATATTGACAGCTGATAAAGCTAGAGGGGTGGAGAGTCAAGAGAGATGCAAGAGAGTTGTTTTCATAAATGCTTTTTTTATATTCAAGGGAAAAGCAATCTGAGTGTACCATGTGGTCCTGGAACCCCACCATCACTCTCTTCTCTGTGGACTGGAATTTTGTAAGGAGGGCCCACCTAGATCAGTCAAAGGCACTGAAGTCACACTCCAGATGTATCCAGTGCCACCAGTACAGTGAGTGGGCACAGTTCCAGGAAAGCACCTGCACATCTGAACATATTTTGATGGGCAGCAGTGTTCAAAATAAACTTGCTGCCTTTTCAGGGACTAGAATAAGAAATACCTACGTTTTGTTATTCACTATTTTAGATTAGACTTTAATGTTGCATAATCAAGTCTAAAACAAAAACATGACACAAAATAAAACTCCCAAACCCCTAAATGTGGGTTATGGAGTTGCAGATGAAGGTATTACCTCAGAAACCTCGGAGGGCGACCAATGCTGGCTCAGCTCCAGCAGTGCCCCAGACAGGGACACAGATGAAGGATGGAGACATGGCACTAACATTCAAGTGTTAGATGACCGGCGATGCCACAGATGAAGCAGCGATTAACGAAGATGAAAGCAAACACACACAGATGGTGAACAGACAGTCAGAGCTGAGGGTGACCTGCCAAGAGGAGTTAGTAAGCTGAGTGCACTGCACTGGCATCATGGAAAACACAACGGCATCCTCAGCACAGCTCAGCCAAGCAAGTTCTCAACCTCCACCAGACCAGAGCCTATCCTTTCTTCCAGAGTTGTTACATATTTCTGAAGGCTACCCCTGGGCTGGTAATAGAGAAGGGAAAGTT
Source organism: Geosciurus inauris (assembly GCA_004024805.1). Taxonomy (NCBI): domain Eukaryota; kingdom Metazoa; phylum Chordata; class Mammalia; order Rodentia; family Sciuridae; genus Geosciurus; species Geosciurus inauris. The sequence continues at coordinate 20,611 of PVHX01008890.1, forward strand.
GTGAGTGCTAAACAAGATTAAAACACAGCTGGTGTGGTCTCTTGTTTTTATTTGAGCTGAGAAAGGAGCTTCTCTTCAGGAAGGGTCCTCCAGATTCACTTCTGGCAGGCAGAGGGGCCCCCTGCAGAACAGCTAGAAGGGGTATGCCCACCCACAGCGCCACCCTGAACTGTCCCCAGGTGATGTGCCTTCACCTCCTGCCAATCTGGTTGTGAACACAGTGGGCTCTCTTTGAATACTAACACACAAAATAACTTTAAAGAAAAGAAGACATGCATTTGAACAATGATGTTAGTGATGGTGGTTTTGAGATCATGTCAAATGATTTAAAAATAGAAGTGTAAAGGCTCCCAACCAGCTCTCATGAAAGCAACACAAAGCCTTGTGTGCAAATGCAGTCTGAAATAAGTAGATACTGCTAAGTTAACCCATGAAGGAAGTGCTGTTCATCTGCTTTTACAATGAGCAAAGGAGCAGAAAAGTAGGGGAGATGAGCCAGCTCACACAGTTCATTTTAGCAGACAAGTGTGTGGACTGTTAAACGCATATGGCACATCACTGGGGCATACTCTGGCACTTACCAGATCTGTAATCGAATTTTCTTTCCTCTTAGCTCTACAGTTTTGATTTTAAAGTCAACACCTGGAAATAAAACAAATAAATATGAAGAAAAACAAGAAAGATGCAATTTGTCATTTAAAATATCCTATTTGTTTTGGTATCATTACCATAAAAATAAAAGAACTAGCATCACAAAGTTCAAGGACAGGGCAGAAGGGCATGAGGATCTACAACACCAGGTCCTCATGTTTCACACACACCCGGCAAAGATGATACCTGTTGTGTTTCTCCTGAACCATCTATCTAGCATGTGTTCAGAATATAATTTATGACACCACAATTCAGCAAAAATTCATTTAAAAATCACATTTAGTAATTACATAAGCAAAGGATGCTACCTTGGGGAAATTTCAACACTGGAAACAACCTGGATTTCAGACAGCCTTCACCTGAATTTAGAAACTATCATATTAAGGTGGCGCACACCTATAATCTCAGCACTCTGGGAGGCTGAGACAGGAGAATCCCAAGTTCAAAGCCAGCCTCAGCAACAGTGAGGCGCTAAGCAACTCAGTGAGACCTTGTCTCTACATAAACACAAAATAGGGCTGGGGATATGGCTCAGTGGTTGAGTATCTCTGAGTTCAATCCCTGGTACCAAAAAAAAAAAAAAAAAGAAAAGAAAAGAAATTATCATATTAAAATTTTCAGCCCTCACAAAAACTTTGGTGACTCTAAACAAGAGTTATTTATATATTGCCCAAAGAAAGAGGGAGAAATTGTTATTAAAATTTACTTATACACATTAACATATCAAGTTTAATTTTTATTCATTTTAATCAAACCATCATATATCATCTTTCCTTTTTAATTTGGCCCATTAAACTTCAGACACACTGTTTAAAACCAAATTTTTATTTGTGTATGTTACTTTATATGCCTTTTTGTTATAGAAAACTTAAAATATTTCTAGCTAACTTTTTTAAAATAAAATTTTCACAACTAAGAAAAATGAAAGGGATGCAGGCTGAATGTGAGCGCTAAAAACAGCTTCCCCACAGGTTCTACTTCCTAACTGCTTCCTGAGGGGATGACCCCAGCCACTGACAGGTAGATGGCCCACATGTGTCAGTGGTGTGGTGGCAGCAGCAAGCATGAGGACCCTGTCTGCCCCTTGACCCCTTCATCTGAGATATGAGGCAGCAGTGGTCAGATAAGTTCTAAGTGAAGAGAAAGCCACGTGACTGGTTTTATAATTAGTAACAGACTGTAGACACCAGTGCCAACCAAAGACATGTTTATAGCCCTGTGGGTGGAGGGGAGGCCCTAGTCTGTACAATAGATAAGCTGCACAAAATGAAACATCACAAGAAAACAAAGCTAGAAGACTTAAGTACATTTTAATTCTTAATCCCTCATACTAGACACTATTTCAAATGCCAATGGACGAAAGCTGGTTAACTCAATTTCACTCTCATTTCTGGAGCTGATTTGCTTTCCAAAGTCAAATGACAGATTTCTTGAACCTAGAAGTGGGTCTTTGTACAACTAATATCCTTGAACAGAGTTCCTTAACCCTCACAAGGGAACAACAATATTGAAATGATGTCCCTCAGACCCAAGTAACAGTGAGGAGACATCATTATGTTCTGTTTTTAAAAGTACAGCCGAATGATAAAACACTGCCTGCATTATATTAACCTAAAGATAAGACTTCTTTGCTGCCCTATTACTTTGCAATGGAATGAACAGATCAAATTCATATTATTGCCAACTACTATCCTATCCCTCCTTTATTTCCAGATACTTCCAATGAGTTTGTTTTTAAAATTTCATTTAAAGCCGGGCGCGGTGGCTCAAGCCTGTAATCCCAGCACTTAGGGAGGCTGAGACAGGAGAATTGTGAGTTCAAAGCCAGCCTCAGCAATGGCGAGGCGCTAAGCAACTCAGTGAGACCCTGTCTCTACATAAAACACAAAATAGGGCTGGGGATGTGGCTCAGTGGTCGAGTGCCCCTGAGTTCAATCCCCGGTACCAAAAAAAAAAAAAAAATTTCCTGTTTATAAAATTTCATTTAAGAGAACTCTTTAAAGACTTATCACAGTGGCTGCTACCTTACTGAAAAGAACTGGCAGATGACACCTCTTTGAGCTCTGCTTCCAATCAACCAACAGAATCCCTGGAGATCTCTAGAGTGGGTCCATGGGGTATTGATTATGCCTTTTTCTCTGCTAAGAGTTGTTGAATCTGAACATGTGGGACACTCTCAACCAACATGAACTAGTTATCAGTTTTCAGCAGTCCTACATGAGGAATATTTTTGAAAATATAAATGAATAAAAATAAAATGATAGGGCATTAATGTCCAAAATCAGGAAATAAACAAAAGTAAATAGAACTTTGAATCTGTTTACCCAGCATGAAGACTATCTAGTTTGAGTAGATTAAAGACAATAACATCACCACCAACAAAATACCCAGTAGCTAAGTCCAAAATTCCATAAAAGAAGACAGTACATTAAAATAGTCTTCTCTCTTAAATGAAATACCCAGTATCACATCTAACTGCTCCTAATAGTGTATAATGACTGGAAACTTGATCCAATTTATGGCTTGATCCAATTTATGATACCTTTGTATCACAGCCAAACAATTCTAAAAATCTTTTTATATCAAATATATTTCAATGTTGCCTATTTGTTATAATATTTGCATGTCACAGAAATGGCCTGAAATATTTGACACCAGCTTTAGGAAAGGTCAACATGGAGACAGCCCCTGCTGGGGAGCAACTCCTAGGATGTTTAGGGGGTCAAGGGTGTAGCTCAATGGGAGTCCCTGGGTTCAATCCCTAGCACTGCCCCTCCCCCCCAAAAAAGACAAAAGCAAGGGACAAAAAGGTTGTTACCTTCATTTCTATCTATAACCTTGTTGAAAACCCAGTGTCCTACAGGCTTCTTAACTAACAGGGAAGCAAGTAGTCTTTGCCACCCTACCAGTCAATGGGAATAGTACCTCGTCCCCAAAAGCTTAGTCATATTGACATAAATTAATACAGCATGCTCTTGGCCATTAACTGCCTTTCTCTGCTGTTCTCTCTTCTTAGGGCACCTCCTTATCTGCCTAGAAACCTTTTAAATCCTAGATTTCCCACAGAAATCCTTCTCCAACCACACCCACCAGTAAGCCCTCACTCTTCATCTATGTCCCAGCTTTTGGACCTGAACTTTTCTAGGCTTTATTGCATGGATCTTTCATTGCACCACCCTCCCCATCAAATATATGCACTCTGAGGATCAGGTATCTTTGGCCCCCTGAAATGTAGGATATTACCTGGTATATAATAGCAATAAATTGGATAACTGGACCCCAAGCCCTGCACCAGCACCATCTTCTCCATCAAATGCTATATATGCATAGAAAAATGCTGAGAATTTTTGGAAAAATTAAGAAAATTCAGGACTGATTAATTTTTTTAAAAAGGCATGATTAAGAGACAGGGTGTAAACTAGACAGGTGTAATAGTGAATGCGGACATGTTTTTATGTATAGACATTATTTCATTTCTCATAATTCTTTAAAGGAAGGGGCTGTCTTAATTAACAGGTTCATCCTCTCCCTATGTACCCTTATCCCAGTGGATTACTATCCTATCACTTAGATGGAGCAGCGGTCCACTAAGTGGATTATTCTGGTAACAGGAGCTTAGCCTTTTTTAAGCTGATCTATTTTGTGGAATCCTTTCTTATATTTTAGGGGTAAGTCTTTCTTATATTTTAGTCCTTTCCTTCTAGAAAGGACTCAGGTTATGGTGTTATCATCCCTGTTATCAATGGACTTAGATTGCTGTATTTGAGTTAGTGTGACTTGTCTTTGAACCTTAATTTCCTTAAGCAATAGGATAATGGATATCTGTCAAGCACTCTGTCTTGCATCCAACTCAGTTAATACTCCAGGAAGCCCAATGAGGAAGACACCAGGAGAGGTTGTAAAAGGTAACATGCCTACGATTAAAGCAAATACTAGCAGAACAGTATAATCAAGATTCAAGTTTATACAACTGCTCCCAGTGGTTGTTATAGTAGAAGTCATAATGGGTAAAAAAAAAAAAAAAAAATGAAATGTGAAATGTTCTGCAAATGGTCCACAATCACAATCGCTGCTAAAATGAAAGCTTTGCCTTTCTCTTAATTGTCTTTCATAAATCTTGCAATAGCATGAGGAATTAGTATACTTAGCAGTGATAGGACTTCTCAGTCACTCTCAAACAAACATTTCCAAAACATTAGTTTCTTTTTTCTGGGCCATAAGAAGTTACAAAAATGAAAACTTTTTTCACAATCCTTTCTAGCAAAAAGCAAAAATATGCTATGACCCAAGTCTGTGAGTACAGCTGAATGAATAGCTTCCTTCTCTTCTAGGTCCATTTCTTTTCTCCCTCACCAAAGACCTGCAGTCTGCACCAGACCACAGAATTAACTTTCAAACAGCAGAATTCTCAGAATCAAGTAGGTCTTCACTCCAACAGTGGTTGTGAAGTTACTGCCAATTTACAGTAATCATCCTGCTTGTGGCCTTTCTTCCAAGTATGTATCTTACATAATGTCATCCAGTTTGGGACATAATATTCCTTAAGGAGAGAATTTCAAGCATTTTTAGTGAGTTGACCACGAGAAACTAAATTAAGAAATGAGTCAAGGTCGTATAGACAGAGGTGAATCTAACATTATAAAACAAGTGATCTGAACCTGAGGCCAGTGATCTGCCCAAATTATACCACCTAGCAGAAGAATGCTAGGTGCCAGCATTCATAAGAATGTGCTCCTTATTCAGGAGAAGGCAATGCCAACTTACTGCTACCAGACCTAGCCTTCAACTCCTATACCAATTGCAGGAAGTATCCTAATGAATGAAATCCTTTATATTTATTATCTGGCTTTTCCTACCCAAACTGTGTGTGAGGATTAAATGAACCAGAAACTGTAAAATCCAAACTCAAAATGGAGTCACTCTGGCTCAGGCCTGCACATATCTACTAACCTGCTTTTTGTGTCTCTGCGATTAATGCTTTGCTATGCTTGCTTCTCATGGGTGGGGCCAAACCACAGGTTGCCAGACCCCATGGCCAGTTACCTAAAGTTCCAGGAACTGAAAGGGGACACAGGAGGCGCCGTCACAGTTGAACTGTAAATAACTATAGACTGAATATTTGCCAAATTCTGTTTTCCCAAGTCATGTAACTCGCCCATCTTATAATAACCTCTGAAACCCTCATTTTGGGGTCACTCTCTGAAGGAAAGGAGAGCTGACCTCAATTGATTGACCTGTGTGCCTATTTCCTCAATAAACTTTGCTGTTTCTGCAGAGTTGTCAGGGATGCACTTCTTGGGGAGAGGTGCAGGTTGGATGCAACATTTGGTACACTGGCTGGGAAGCCCTCTTCCCAGTTGCTCCGCCCGCCCTCCTTCCTGGGAGTGTGGAACGGGTAATTAGTCCTCTCTACCGAGGGGAATTAATACCCCTAGAGGAATAGGTCAAACCTGTGTTGGTATACCACAAGAAACTCAGAGGGCCAAAGCTGGACACTGTTGCCCAGAATCAGGACTCCACCCAGGATGCTGGTAGACTCCATTTGGTCTGGTTCAGGTTTCAGGTAAGAGCTCACAAAACCATCCTAATATTAAGTGGCCACAAAGGCAGTATAGCCTGGAGATTTCCAGCCTAACTATGATGTGTTCATTCTTTGTCTTGTCTCTATACTGTCTTCTTGTCTTTGAGAATAATGAGTCAATCTTCATGCATACCTAGCCATTTAGATGTGATCAAATCATACTTCAAGGATTTTCAGAGGAAGGTAGCTGAATCTAGGGACTCTGTTTACCCAGGTAAACTAACAACTTTCAGCTCCCTTGAGTGGCACACATTCAAAGTCAGATGGTCTCTGGAGGGGACCACCAACCTCCCCACTGCCTTCTGTGTCCAAAATATCATTTTTGGGCAGCCCAGCCACCCAGATCAAATACCAACCCAAAAAAAAAAAAAAAAAATGCTTAAGAAGATTTTTAACTGTGCTCACAAAAGCCTGCATTAAAATGTAAACAGCTGTCAACAGACCTAAAGAAAAAAAATGTCAAGAGTAAAAGCTAAAGGTAAAAAAAAGCATTTTAGAGATTGCCTTCAGTTAGGAACTGGGCCAGGTGGCTAGCAGAGTAGACAATATCAGTTTCTACAGAGGGCAGATTAAAACTATAGTGTTTTATAGGATTATCATTTCTAAGATATGTAAAAACAACATTTTGTCTAGGAAATCTGGCTTTTGTCTCAGTCAGCCCCAGATGTTTACAGAAACTCCAAAACTTAAAGGTTTGCAGAGTAACTTCTAACTATTGGAGGTGACTCAAAAGTTTTTAACCATGGCAGTCCAGCTGATAAATGTTTTTCAAAATGCCAGGCTAAGATTTTGGGTGGCCGCTATCCAAGAGACCAGAAAAACTGGTTTAGAATGGGACCCTGAGCTGAGGGGTCCTCCAAGGGAACCAATGGAAACAGACTCCCTTGCTGCCTCTTTGGGAGATTCCCTCAGGGAGAAATGGGGCCTCATTTGTCTATTCCCTTAACTCTTTTCACCTCTGATGAGTGGGACCACATGAGGACAGAAACCAGGAAGGCTTTTAAACTTCTATTTTTGAGTTCTTAATTTTTTATCTGGTGTTCTAGGTTAGTGTATTTTTCTGATTAGATCTATTTTATACAACTGTAAAGTTGTTTTTTTTTTATTCTGTTTCATCCAGAGGTCAATTTACAAGTGTTAGCTCTCAATCTAATAGGTTTTTTAAAAGAAGACGCTACAAGGCCTTTGTTTGTTTTGTGTAGGTACACCAGTGTATTAGTCTACATGTATTCCCCTGCCTACATGTTTGGTACCAAAATTGACATATGAGCTCATAAATTAAAATTTAAAAAAATTGGATCTAAATACCTTTGGTTCATGTGATTCAAAAAGTTCAATTTAAATTGGGTAAACAAATAAAAGTAAAAATGTCTTTAAAATTTACTAACTCACAAGCTTCTCTAGGTGGTCAGTTAATAAAATGTTGACGTCTACAAAATGTCTAAGATCCATTGTTTCTAGGATTTTTCTTCAATAGGAAAAAATGATACTGTTAAATACACTTGTCTGATATCTTGTTTTTAAAAAATAAGTAAATTAGATCTGACATGTATGAGATTGATCATGGATGTGTTTGTTAAAGACATCTAAATGGTTTATGAAGTTAAAATGCTAACTATTAAATATAACATCAGATAATCTTAACTCCTTAAATTCCTTAAGGTAATATGCTTAAACATTATTGGTGTTTTCATAAACTGGTACAATTAAAAAAAGGAATTTAAAATTACTTTGTGTCATTACTAAAAACAAGGTTATATAAGGGGTCTAAAGGTTTCAACTACATTTTAATTAAAATATATAAATAATAAAATATTTCATCTTATTAAAATAAAGTATCTAAATTCAGAGATTTCAAAAGGGTTATTTCAGAATGTAAACAAAAGGAGGAATCAACAAATAAAAAATTAAAAGATTCTAAATATTAAAATATATTTAGTTAAAAAAAAAAAAAAAAAAAACCACTCCTGGGTAAAAAAGTCTTTATGTGGTAAAGTTGTAACACATCTAAGTAAACAACAAGAGGATCTAAGTAACAAAAAGGTCCATGTAAGTAAGGGACAAATTTCCTTGTGTGTAACTAAGTTGGTTATATGTATGTAACACAAATAGTTAAAGCTATTCAAGGATTTTTCCTAAGGTCGAATATTAATGTACTAGTATAAACCAAAGTTTAATCTGTTAAAATGACAAAAATTTCTTAAAATATTAATTCGCTCCTAACATTGTGTTTGTTCTGTTTGTTCAGTTTTATTCTCAGAACAACTACTCTTCAAAAAATTAAGGTTTGTACCACTCTGGTTAAATGGCAACTGTTATTTTACAGAATTATACTACATTATATTATGAGTCTAGCTTTTTTTTTAAATACTAAACTTGATTAATCTAAAAACATCAACGTAATTGTGGTGCTAGTACTCTTCTTTACATATTAAATGTGTTCATATCTTTCAGGTAAACAAATCTTTAAAGATTTAAAGGAATATTTTATTTAAGCTGGTGTTCTACAAACTAGTCTGTAACAGTATTTAGACTTATAGAAACGACATATTTTATTGGAGATTTATTTATATCATTTGATGTTTTGTAACCAAACCTAAACCTTATGTTACCTTTTACACTGAAATATAAAAATGTAAAGGCATTTTTAAAAGATAATAAGAGCCTGATCTGTTTAAAGGTTAATATTGTAGCTAACATTCCTATAGACTCAGGAACTATAGGTCAAAATGACTCCAAAGTACGCCAAACTTCAGTTCATTTAAAGTTGTATATCTCAAACAGGGGATATGATAAATAATTCAGATTAAACGATCTATAGACAGACAGTAAATAAAAAGGTAAAAATAACTATAAAGTTATAAACATTAAATTAAAGCCCAGTACTCTTTAAGACTGGTAAGACTGACTTGCTAGATGTTTAAGGCCAAGGCTTAAATATTAAGGTTAAAATAAAGGGGCTAAGGAACCCAATATTTGGTTCTTGCCCTCTGAGTCAGCCTGAACCCTGGGAAAAGGGGAAGAGCTTTACAACTCTGGGCCACATAACCTCCCAATCAGGGAGATTAATGAGACCACTAGAGAACAGAAAGCCAATCAGTGTGCATGCTGCAAAAGAGGAGGGTCACTGGAAAGGGGAGACATCCCTGATGCATCCTACGGAAGCCATATGGTCAGTGAGACCTCAACCCATCCTAGTGCAGATGATACTAGCAGTGCTAAGAGGCTACTCACAAGTTCCCCAAGAGTGTCCCACAACAACACTCAGCTGACTCTTAACAAAAGATAAAAACAAGGTCCATTTGACTATCTTGATCTTGAACACCTAGCAAAAACAGTAAAAACCAAAACACAACCATTCCTGGGCATTTAAAAAAAAATAGTTATTTGTAACTTAAGATGTACACTTGGGTTCTCTCTCCAAGAATAAAATGAGACTGGAGACAACAGAAGAGAGATTTGTAGGCAAGAATGCCTGGCAACTATCAAGAAAAATTACCAGAGTCAAAAGTTTTTAGTCAATTCAAGGCCTATAGATCTTCCTAATCTCCTATGTAGGTAGACTTAGTCAATGTCCACTAGTATGATTCTCTAGCTCTGAGTAAAATAACTTAAATAAATGTTGTATTTACATTCCTGATAACTCTGATAATACTAAAGATTTATATTCCCAAATAAAGGCCTTATTAGGCTTTGTTAGGCCTTGCTATGGGGATAACTTCTTAGTTCTTATACCTGCTGGTGAGAGATTACTGATTTCTATTATCTTCATGATGTTCATTGGTATGTTCCAGATGCTCCAACATTTATTGTGTATTGATCTCATTTCAGTGCTCATGTCTTTTGCACCACCCCCAGGTGAATTTGCAAACTGTTCTTCCTGAATCTGACTTTCATCATGAAACCCTTGACCCATTTTCTAAAGGGGAACTCCAAACTGCGTGCCCAACTGCACATCGCCCCCTCTCAGCTAGAAGCAGCAAGAGCAGTCATCGCCCTTTTTCTTACAGCTGTAGGAGTGCCCTAAAATTAGGGGGAAAATACAATCAATGTAAACAGGTAATTGGGTCAATTCACAAAATGGAGGCTGGTTTGAGTCCAAAAAAATGTTGTAAGATATGAGCTGCTAAAACAACATATTTTGTCAGTCCAACCCCCACCTCTAATCGGACAAAGCCTAATGTTACTCAGGACTGTTGGTTAACTTCTACATGGCTCCAGAGGACATTTGTTTTGCCTGTTTATTAGGAATAACTTCCTGCGTATCCCTATAGCTTTTTGGCACATCAGGATGGAACAAATTTTTTGACTATTCATATTATTCCCCAAGTGTACTACTATAGTGGAGAAGCTAGACAACAGCATCTGAGACTCATACTGATAATGATAAATTAATGATTTGATTAGTCCCATAAAATGAGTGGGAAATGTTGTGGACTAGGTTAGCATGAGTGACTCCATCTTAGCTAAGGCATCCATTTCAGTTCCTTATGACCCTGTGCTAAACCCAGAGCTATGTCAATTATAAATGATCATGGAAAATTACCGAGTTTGTCAAGTACAAATGATTATGGATCCATGTACTCATTCCTTAATCAAACCCAACCTAACATTACACAGGATTGCTGGATGTGCCTCAATCCTAAACCCCCTCAGACTCCCAGGAAACTAAATGTAAACGGGAATGCCAGCCTGTCCTAACCCTGGGGAATTTACAAGGTCAAGGCCTATGCCTTAAGTCCCCCAGCTTTACATTAGCTGATTCACCTGATTCACCATATACTCAGTCTTGCGCTTACAGTATTATTCCTAGTGACTCCCCTTCTATTTCAGTTTCCCACAGTTATGTTTGTAAGGCCCTTCCTTTTACTTGGCTTGCTTACATTTCTGGTATTACTCTCTGCATCAATGCCTGGCATTTGAAAAATTATGGGTCGAAGGAACTTTGTGTTCTAGCACACATTTTGCTACAAATATACTGGTATGGAGGAGATGCAGGCCGTGAACATCTTATGAGTTCACCTACAAACAGGGTAAAACGATCTGCCCCAGTACTTGCACCCTTGTTAATGGAACTAAGATTAGCAGGATCCATCACCCTATGCACAACTTCCCTTACTGTTGATAAACAAAATTTCAAATGCCTCAGCCAACAAGTAGACCTAGACTTAGGGTACTTACAGTCTTCTATTTCTTGCCTCAAACAACAGGCAGATTCCTTAGCAGAAGTAGCCCTCCAGAACCCCACAGGCCTTGACTTACTTTTCACGAAGAAGGGAGGTTTATGTGTAGCCTTAGGAAAAACTTGTTGCTTCTATGCAAACCAATCAGGAGTCATTAGGGACACATTAGCTCTGGTTTGAGAAAATTTAAGGGAAAGAGATTAATAGACCCCTGCATTATTAACTGTCTGGTTAACTATATAAAACAAAAAACTTAGTGCTGTTAAACTCATGGTACTCCGGTCCCACTATAACTCCCTCCCTACAGATGATGATGAGTCAAAGGTTTGACGCCATTCACTAGAAAAGGGGGGAATGTAAAATCCAAACTCAAAATGGAGTCACTCTGGCTCAGGCCTGCACATATCTGCTAACCTGCTTTTTGTGTCTCTGCGATTAATGCTTTGCTATGCTTGCTTCTCACGGGTGGGGCCAAACCACAGGCTGCCAGACCCCATGGCCAGTTACCTAAAGTTCCAGGAACTGAAAGGGGACATAGGAGGTACCATCACAGTTGAACTGTAAATAACTATAGACTGAATATTTGCCAAATTCTGTTTTCCCAAGTCATGTAACTCACCCATCTTATAATAACCTCTGAAACCCTCATTTTGGGGTCACTCTGAAGGAAAGGAGAGCTGACTCCAATTGATTGACCTGTGTGCCTATTTCCTCAATAAACTTTGCTGCTTCTGCAGAGTTGTCAGGGTGCACTTCTTGGGGAGAGGTGTGGGTTGGATGCAACAAAACTACTATTCAATAAAACAGAAACTAGTTTAGTATTATAATTGTAAAATATTGCAATCATTTCACAAGCAGGTACTATTAAAATAGTAAAACTACCATGTGTCATTTCAAATGCTAAACAGACCAGGATATCACATGCCCATCAAAGTTTAATAAGACCTACCTCTCTTTCATTCCAGGTCAGGCAAATACAGACCACCTGTGTTTGTCTCTGAGATGCAGGAACACAAGGAGAGAGACAGAATTGCATTTGACCTGAACACATATATAGTACAGTTGAACTGCATCAGGCAGGGTGAGGTTAGGAGCTCTGAGCACCTGCTCCACCAGGAGACTATCACATCTCAAGGACAGTTACATTTTCCTGGAAGTATACGTGTATGAGAGAATTTCAGAGAAAAGTGTTGCCTTCATAAATAAAAAGACTAAGAACTAACTTTTTTGGTGCTATTCTAAGAGATTAATGTGCATTACCTCATTGCAGTGCATTCTCTGAACCACTTTATGAGGTAGGGGTTATGACTGTCTCCATTTTATAGATGAAAAGATGGAAGAGAGGTTGGTAGGCTGCCCAAAGTTTTGGCCCTGATAAGTCTTAAGAGTGAAGATTTGAACCTGGGATATCTGCCTCTATGGTGCATTCATCCCATTCACCATACAGATAAGAAAGGAACAGAGAGAAGGGAGATGACATGGATACATATTTAACATTTAAAAAGAACTTTGCTTTGCTACGCAAGTATAATATAGAGTTAGGTACTTTCTCTGGCTGGAAGGCCAGATTCAGTCCCTGCACCAGGAGAGCTTTTCCTCTCCTTGGCTAGAGAAAGATTCTATCTGAAATGCCACCACCCATCATTTCCAGCTCTTAACCAGAAAGGAAAGAAAATATTAAAAGAGGGAAAAGGTGTTTGTGAGGGGTGGGAGACAGATGTTCAAACAGTGGATCATGAGCACATTCTTCATATACGAAAAATACTAATTTTACAGTAGTAGTAACTCAGAATGGGTCCAACACAAGGGCTATCAGGAAGACTATACATTTGTATATTTCACAGAGGTCATGAGCTTCACTTTTGATATTTCATATTGACCTGCATACATCAGTTATGTGTCTTTATATAGAGTTTGGGGGAGAGATGTTTCAGAGTTTCTACATTTGTAATACAAATGAGAAGAGAATGATAAATAACCTTTTCTGAGCCAGGCACCTAAGACACCATATCCCCATTTATTCCTGTAGCATTAGAAAGGAAAGCAGCGTAAGTCTCATGTTCCCCCCAAACCTCTTTTATGAATGAGGAACCTGAGGTAAGTCACCTGCCTATGAACACAGTGACAACTTGGGCAGGGGCTAGAACTGTGGCCTGCCTACAGCACCTACACCTCCCACCCACACCACCCAGGATGGAAAAGCTGTGGTGGCCAAGGAGAAAGTTTCATGATTTCCTTTCAGAATGAAAGATTAGAAGTGAATATTTGATTGTGAGTGTGTGATTCTTTAGCTAATCAGTAGGGTGTTGGACTTGAGGAAGGGAAAAAAAGAGTAAAAAGTAGCACAACTCCTCACCCACAGGGGCCTATACCTTCACCCCATCCAGGCCTGCAGCAACCAGGCTTCAGCACTAGAACAGGTCTTCACTGTCAGCTCCTTCCTCACAGACCTATCTGAGGTAGTTTGTTTTGTTTTGTAAACAAAGAAGATATTATGTAAGCACCCGCAAACCAAACAGTAGAGCTTATCGGATTTAGGGGAGAAACAGGAAAAAGGTTTTCTATGGAATACATAGTATTTGTTAAGCCTGCATTGTGCTTCTTGACTTTAAAGGATAAGGATTAAAAATAATAATAATAATCACACTCAACTAAAAGTGGTACTTTTGGTCTGTTACTTTTGGTCTTCGAAATACTTTCAATACTTTCCAAATGTCAAAGCTGTGCAATAGAACAAAAGGAGAATAATCAGTTTTTTCCTCTGTTGAAGTACAATGGTGTTCACCTCTTTTCCAGCATTTCATTATGTCTCCCTCCATGACTCACTTCTCTTCTTAAAAGGGACAGGCAAGGTAAGCTTTGCACCCTATAGAATGGCCAGCAAAATGGTTTCTTACATAAATATAAGAACCTCTTAAAAATATCTGAGTGACTACTGTACAAAGCCATGTTTTCTTTCCTAGTTCAAACCAATGCTTAATTGGAACAATGTATCTGGCACCCTAGGCTAGAGAGTTATTGGCTTCTATCATTCTCAGAGGAACCTATTCCCCTTCTACAGCAGGCTCCAAGATCTCCCAACAGACTGCTTCTGGCAGATTCCACACACTGGAGAGAAGGGCCATCTCTAAGAATGTGGACCTTTATCAAGCATAAGGAAACCTCTCTTCACTATGAAGCAGAGAGGGGAAGGCAGAATGTACTTGGAGGCAGGACTTCAGATTCCCATTCAACAGAAACAAGCCACCCCCACTAAATCTGCACTTTCCCTGAAAGCTGCTTCATTCCTCAAAGGGGACGCTGCACAAGTCTGAGTCTGCAGTAAGTTCATTAAACAAACCCAGCCACACAGTGCAGTTCATACACAAGCTCCTCTCATGCTCATGCTCCTCCTGAGGCATCCCGTTACATCATTCTGGCAGGGGAGTGTGAGGTTCTCTCCAGGAGTGGAACAATACTGGAGGACTGGGGTGTCTGGCATTTGGAGTTGGAATTCTGGACAATTTTCTCTAATTCCCTCTTAAGTGAAACACTTGGGCAGATTGGTCATGACTTGGTAGACTGCATATAAACACAGAAGAGTAAAATAAAATACACAGTTAAGAATTAGACATTCACTCTGAAGTTTCCAACACAAATCTCTGCCCTAGGTTTCCAGAATAAAGTACAAGCAATTTCCCTTAACAGTTATTCTGTTGCTTCCAGGTAAAGAAACTTGTGACAATATTTTAGCCATCATGTCACCTAACATTCTAGGGCAGATCCATAGATGGCCATTTCCAAAGAGGACTTATATTCACCTATTTCTTGGGTCCCCTCAATTCTGTTGTCACATCAACTGCTGACATGGCTGAAAGGGAATGACCTGCACTCACTACTTCCCCAGCCGGCATACCTCCCAAAGAGGCCTCCCTCCACCCCCCTCAGAATACCCTGATCTCTACAGACTAAAGGGGACACACAGGTAAGGACGCTGCAGGGGCTATGGCCAGTAACTGAATTAAACAGCACTCCCTGAAGTATGGTTATCTTCCTAAACCAGACATTTTCAGGGGCCAGGTTAGGACATTCAATGTACTGTTGTTTAATGACAGAGGAAGAATTAATATTCTCAGAGCCAAAGTTAAAGAACTTTTTAATTCTAGTATCTCATCTTTCATCTGTATGTGTTTATTTATATTTATTATGGTACTAGGGGCTAAATCTGGGAGCAATGAGCTACATCCCCAGTCTTTTTGTAACAGGTTCCTGTGAAACTGCTGAGAGTTGCCTTGAATTTGTGATTCTCCTGCCTCAGTCTTCTAAGTCCATGGGATTACAGGTGTGAGCTATCATCCCCAGCTACACACACACACACACACACACACACACACACACACACACACACACACATTTTATTCTTCATTCTAAGTTGTCATTTTTGGAAAGTTGGTGATAGTGGATTTTTTTTTCCCTCAATGTTGCTCCTCAGGCAAACTGGCAATTCTGTTAGCCTTTAGCATTTAGGAAATTTTACTGCCCAGAAAAATAAGAATTCTGGTTTAGACAGCCTTGTAGCAAATTTTCCTATATTTTAATATACTTGCTTTGGAAAATTTGGGGAAACTTATAAATATGTGAAAGGTTTATATTTGAATGATGGAACATATAGGTTAAGCATCCCCTATCCAAATGTTTTGCATTTTGGAATATCTGCATATACTAATGATATAGAAATTACACATAACACAAAATTCATTTATGTTTCATATACACCTTATAAACAGAGTCTGGAGTTAATTTTATAGTATATTTTGGTGTGCCTATGTTTCTGACTGATTCATTATGGGAGGTCAGGTAGAGATGTTTCCATTTGTGGATCATGCCCACATGCAAAATTTTTGGATTTTCAGATTAGGATGCCCAACCTGTCTAGATAAAAAATGCAATTCTTAGAGCATTATTCTGCCATGCAAAAGGCAAGTGACAAATGATGGTAAGGGGCATTACTAATGAAGATCAACTGATACCAGAGAACAATTACATCACTGTCTTCACAGGGCAAGGACCAAATTAGAAAACTAAAAACAGCCTGAGTGTCTTACTTTATGTGTGTGAATAATCAGTATTTTCAACAAAGGAAAGTCAATTTGAATCCTAACGTGATCTAAGGAAGAGACAGAAATTATAGCCCTGATTACTTGTTTCTTCCCTGATGACTTGCTGATCAGCTGTGACATGGGGTAGATTTTACCTCCCTGAGATTTTGTGTTCTCATTTGTAAGATGGGGATAATTTTCAAGACTGTTGTGAGGTCTTTTCCTGTAATAGTAAATGTTCATCAAATCACCAAGACTATAATAGAATGTTATATTTTATACGCACAGGCTTATATTAAGCCTAAATTACTTTTCCAAAGTCTAAAACTAGTAAATGGCAGAGCTTAAAGCAAGAGCCCAGGTCCCTCAGTCTTACTTGTTTCTTCTAGAATGCAATATTGTTGGAACAAGCTGGGATCCTACTTGATGCAACCATTTCAACCTAAACAAAATCAACAGCTAGCTTCCAATAGTTATGTAGAATAAAACAAACATTTTTATGGCTTATTTTGAAATGTACTTTAAAAAGCTTATTTATGCTAAATCTAAGTGTCAAATAGAAGAAAGAAAGACCAAGAATTCAGTGTTGCTAGATGGAAATGGCTTCTGCATATTCCACTCACAAAGAAAAGGCATGAAAGTACATATGCACACATGTACCCAGATTCATAGTAGTAATAGTTAAGGATGCTTACAATATAGGTATTGCTATGAGAAAAAAAAGTTAGATAATAAATTAAATTAGATACTTGTAAATTTCTACAGCAAACTAGCTTTCCCCCTTCCATTTCTCAAACTTTAAAAAGCTACTCCTGGATTTTTAAAAATAGCCTGTCAAGTTATGCTAGTTATATCAGACTAAGTAATTCAATTCCATGAATACAAATCCATTGAAAATCACACTCCATTTAGATGATTTCCATTAAATAGATCAGTGATTAAAAACAATATTTGTAGCTTTTCATACCCTTGTGAATTTTGGGTATTTTTAAACCAAATCAGCTTCTAATTTGATTAAGAATACCAAACAAAACAAAACAAAACAACAACAAAAAAAACCCCAACATTTTGCTCATTTGTCATTTTACACAAGAATGTCCAAGGAAGGCTCATTCACTTCAAAATGGCACTTAAGGAGATACATATCTAGCTTTTGAATTACAGATGCTATTACTTCAGCAACATGGGCCCAGACAGGAATAGGGACCTGGTTGTTTCCAGGCTGTGTTATCATGAACAGCAGACATCTACAAGCCCTGACAGGGATAAGGTAAAACTGCCAGCACCAAAGAGAATCTTTCTTTAAGTGGAGCTCACTCTAGTGCATAGAAACGAAACTGGAAAAACAGGCCTCAGAAGGATTCTATGACCTAACTGCTTACAAGGTAGCCACAATTCTATATCATGGCCAACACTGTATTTAAGTAACATTTTTCTAAAGGAACTTGAGGAATGAATTTTTCTTCACAACAATCCAATGAAGAAAGTTTCCCTGCCCAATCCCAGATCAGAGGTGCTTTTAATAGGAGGTTCCCTAATTATTCCATGGACATCTCTAACATTGCCTTTACTCACCTGTATTTGCCCTTAGCTCCTATGAGCTCTGATCCACTTCCAGGCAAAGCCCATATCCTGTTACCCACTCAATCCCCAGTGGGCAGAATAACACACAGCCCACAGTAGGTGCTCAACAAACAACCTAATCATCAGAAGGGAAAAGTGACACAGAGGCAGAAAATTTCAAGGGACTTGTTTGCTTTCTTAAAACGTGTTCATGTTCTGGACTAGGCCTAGGATTATTTTCTTTCTCTGAACCTCTCATAATTAGAAACATTAATTGAATCAAGTACTGTAGGCTACATACAGAGGAAACAAAAATCAGCAAGAGGAAAATTCAACCACACCCAGTGTGGGAACATAGGTACCAGCATGTGTGTGTGTATTTATGTTTGTTAAAGGTACAGAGAAACAAACTGCTGGTCTCCTTGCCTTTTGGTTTCTTGCTCACTCCCAAATATTCTATGTAATCCCAAATTAGTTTCACTGTCTTTGTGCCTATGTCTTATTAAGAGACCTTTACTGTTCCATATGCCTACAGGACAGGTGCATACTCCTCAGGATGACAGTCTAAGCCTCCAAGCATCCATACCCATGTCCCCTAAGGTCCCTAAGGAACATTTCCCAGAAATGAGGGTGTAGCTCCACTGCACCTAGATTAGAAAACCATTTATCATCTCACTTTCTGCCCACTTTAAAGCAAACTTCACTCATCTCCCAGCTCACCCACGTGCACCTAAGTCTTCAGAGTGATCCACCTGTTAGCATCTGCATTCATTTCTCTTCAATATACAATGCCAGTTTATTACGTTATTCTTATACGTATGTGTCCAGCTATTAAAAATGAGTAATTCCAAGGGCTGGGGCTGTATGTAGCTCAGTGGTAGAGCACTTGCCTAGCATGCGCAAGGCACTGGGTTTGATCCTTAGTACCACATAAAAATAAACAAATAAAATAAAGACATTCTGTCCCATCTACAACTACAAAAAACTTTTTTTAAAAAATGAATAATTCTGACTTGCTCTTACCTTTATGTCAGATACAAAAATAACAAAACTCATTTCTTGAACTATTATGATCCAGATTGGGTATTTGAAACAGCTATAATTATGCTATTGAATTTTAAAGTCATGTCCCCAAAGTGAACATTTAAAAACAAACAGGGTATAGAGAGCAAAATATTTCCAAAATGATTAATTCTAAAAAAAGCATTACAGGAAGTTCTCAAAAACAAAAAATATGAAAATTGAAGGTTTAATTTTCCAGTAAAACAGTTTAAATGCAATACAGTTTTGTTACATGAGAATTTAAATCCAATTCATCTCAAAACTGGAACTACCTCTAGTTACAACTCTAAATATATGTATCAGTATGTGGAATGATACTTTTAATTCTGTATATCAAATGTCCATACTAGTAAATGTTTCTTGGATACCCTCCACATCCTTCCTGTCTACAATTAAAGATGATCAGTCTTTATTCTGAAGAGACATCCCATTCATAGGGTTCCCCAGCCTTTGGCAGCTTTCAAGGGGTTTTCCATTGAAACAACTATTGTCCACATCCACATGACAAACTTCAATGTCAAATCCTGTAAGTCTGAGTTCATTAAAAAAAAAAATTTCCCTTGGAGTTTTAGGTTTAGGTACTGAGCATATTAACCTGGAGCCTTACTGTACTGTTTACTGTATTGGAGGAATCATCCCCACTTTTGTCCGTCACCGGGTTATTTGAGGTCAGAGATAAATACAGAAGTCCCTCTGCTAGGAATTTGTAGTTAAAACAAGAAACTTAAATGTAGTTTTTGTCTTAGTAGTCTCTGTTAAGGAATTTTAAACTGCATTTCGGTGCACTTCTACAAGTGGGCTCAAAATGAGAAAATAAACCCTTGTTTATTCTCCCTCACAAGGCAAACCTAGTAGGTCAAAACCCTCTATTAATGACCCAGAAGCACTGACAAAGGAGCATCGCGTCGCTGAGTGGCCTTTAGCTTTAAATTCTTTCCACTGCCTGTCTAATGCCTCCCCTCGCAACTCAGTTTTCCTTGGGTGAGCCTGGAAAGGGTTGGGAGTGAGTTTCCGCCGAGAGACGGATGCATCACTCTGACCTCCTGCTCCGGCCTCAGTGGAGGGTGCAGGAGATCGACCCAGGCGCTTGTAGTCAGGACCCCGCTTCCCACCCGGGACGCGAGGGCCGGGAGCCAGGGACGAATCTGCATGGAGAGACTCACTGAAAATCTGTCTGGCTTTGGGAATGGAATGAGAGGATTCCACCAAGATCCCAGATTTCAACGAGAGGCCCATCGGCTAGATGCAAGGCTACCCGGGCCCCTATTGCTGGAGAAAGGCCCACAGCCGCGAGGAGAAACCAGGCCGACAGGCGACCCACCGCAGCTCCCTTACCCACGGTGGACTTGCAGGCCTCGCAGAAGGTGTCGTCGGTGAAACGCTCCATCAGGCTGGTCTTTCCCACCCCGCGGGAGCCGATGATGATGACCTGCAGCTTGAAGTCTGCTGGCCTCGGGGGCTGTTTCCTCCGACGCGCCTGGCCGCCGGACAGCACCGGGTAGTCCGCGCCCAGGCCGCCGCCGCCGCCCCCGGCCCGCCTCTGCAGCGCGGCGCCCGGATCCATGCAAGCATACGGCTCGCGCTCGGCCAGCCGCCCGCCCGCCCCCCGACCGCGCGCCCCGGGCCCCGGCGCCCCCTCGGCCTCCGCCGCGCGCGGGGCCTCGGCCGGGAGCTCGGCGTCCGCCCACTCGAGCGGCCCCGGCAGCCCGCGGGATCCGCGCTGCAGCTGCGCCGCCGGCCCGATCCCCGCGTCCCGCTCCCCACCGCCGCCGCCGCCGCCGCCGCCGCCGCCGCCGCCGCCACTGCCGGGAGAGGAGGAAGGGAAGCAGCTACTCCGCAGCAGCGGCAACAGCATCCCGGACGAGGAGGGGCAGGAAGCGCAGGCGCGGAGGGGCGGGGCCGCGAGGGGGCGCACGCGCGCCCCCTGCCTCTGGGAGGACTGCTGTCCTACCGCTGCGGGCTGCTCTGAAGCCTTCTGGCTTTCTCCTATTCACCCCTTCTGCTCTTTTCCGGCTTCCTCCCGTTCGCCAGCTCTTGCTTCCCTGTTTCTTTCTTTCGTATGTTTGTCCTTTCTGTTTTTCCACCCTCTCTTTTCACTCCTTTCCGTACTTTGTACGCAGTCCCCAAGCACCATGCATTTTTATTAGCTGTCTCTCCCTGTACTTTCTAGACAGTCTCTTGAATCTCTGAGCTAAACTCAACGTCTGGCCAGGCCTGCAAATGTCCTGAAGCTAGGCCTCGGTATCACGCGGTGCCAAGGCTAGGTTTTTTGTCTAGAACCACTTTCGTGCCTAAACACCGCTTAGGGGTGGAAGCCCCCGGGCATCGTGTTACTGCTTGGTCTTTCCGCGTCTCCACTGTATTGCACTTTCCACGGAAACACAGGAAATGAGTTATCTTAACTCCATTGCTAATTCTCAAAGCTCAGAAATTTTTATTCTGTTTACTTTTCAAAATTTTAAACAATAAATGACATGAGGCTTTGGGGAAGCAAGTGAGTCAACACTCAAACTGGTTAAGAGATTGAAATTCTGAAAATTTAGGAATTAAAGACTCGGTTGTATGTTTTACCGTTTGCATTTGAAAGGATTCCGGCGTACAAATCACAGTGTTGATGCCTTGCCAGGGATTTGTTTAGCAAATTCCTCAGCGCGAACTTGAGCACTTCGGAACACAGGGTTCTAAATATGATAGGAGCTGGCACACTTGCAGAGAATGATCATGTTGCCCACCAAATTTCAGCTGTATTTAGAACTAGGTTTGGTAATGCATAGTGCGTGTCTATTTCACTACAAACCTGATCTGTAAAAATCTATCATTGCTCCCAAAGTGAGTTGGAAGAAGTTTACATTTATAAGAGAAATACTTGCTTAGCAAAAGCGAGCACAAAGGGCTGAGGTTGTGGCTCAGTGGTAGAGTGCTTGCCTCTCATGCGTGGGGCACTGGGTTCGATCCTCAGCGCCACATAAAAATAAATAAAATAAAGGTATTGTGTTCATCCACAACTAAAGAACATATATATATATATATGTTCTTTATATATATACTTTTTTAGTATATATATTTAGTATATATATAGTATATATATATATTTAGTGTATATATATATATATATTTTAAAGCAAGCACAATATCACAAATTGAAAAATGTTTTAACAGATTTTTTTTTGGTAGTGGTGGTGGTTGTGGTGCTGGAGATGGAACCCAGACACAAATGCTCTATCACCCCCAGCACCAAAGGACAAGGAACTGAGTTTCTTTTGTGTTCTATAGGCATAGATAACTGATAACTTGCTCTTCATCTTGTTGTCAGGCAAAACCAACCTGTAACCCTTTGTAGTCTGTTGTAAATCCTAATTCATGATATAAAGGTAGAGAATTAAATTGATATATGCTCCCAGTGACCAGGCTGCCTTCCACAAGGCCCATCTCTTAAAGGTTCCACCACCTTCCAATAGTGTCATTGGCTGGCAACCAAACCTCTAACATATGGGCCTTTGAGGGACAATTCTAAACCATAACAAGCCCTAAGCACTAAATAGTATGTTCTTCACTATTGCCTCCCCTGCCATGTGTAATTCAATAGGAAAAGCAGATGAAACTCAACAAAAATTTACAAATTGATGTACCCTAGAAAGATATATTAAAGTCCTAATCAGAGCACTTCCAGATGTGGCCTCAGTTGAAAAGTAAGATCATTGCAAATATGATTAAATTAAGATGAGGTCATACTGGAGAAGAGTGGCCCTCGATGCCATATCACTGGTGACTATAAGAAGAGAAGGGACACAGATATACAAAAGGAGAGAGCACCATGTGACAACAGAGGCTGAGACTGAAGTGCTGTGACTAGAAGCCAAGGAACACCAAGGACTATCACCAGGATCTTGAGGAAACAAGGAAGGATTCCCCCTACAGTTTTTACAGCAAGCTTTGCCCAGCTGACACCTGAATTTCAGACTTCTGGCTTCAGACCTGAGAGAATTAATTTTGATTGTTCTCAGCCAACCAGTCTGGTACTTGGCTACAGCAGCCCTAGGAAACTCACCTAAAGGAGTTCTAATTGTCATGATAATTATCTCATGCCTTTTTTGTTGGGTTGGTTCATTTGGGAAATGAAAAATTCATTCTTAAAATTCTTCCCCTGCCACTTTTTTCTGGTGCCTCTGGTCTCCTGGTGCTCAGGGTGCCGTCTTGGTCAGCTCATTGTGTATCTACCCCTGTAGTTTTCAGTGAGGAGCTATCATCACACAGCCCCCACACAATGGGGGGACCCAGAAAAAGCCACACAGTTACCATCTTGAATCCCAGGAACCAATCTGGCTAAACCTCCTCCTGCTCCTATGTATTAGTGGTGTCCTCAAAAACAGGAAGCTTCTGTTGACAGACACTGTAAGTCCAGGGAAGGGAGCCCCACAGGGACACAGAAGAGCTATAGGAGCAGTCAAAGGTGACTTGTGAGAGTCAACGTATTGGGTCCCCTCCTCCTGCCTTTATAATCTCCATCAATAACTCATGATTTCCACATAATTTTTTAGAAAATTGGTTTTTTTTGTTTGTTTTACATAGAGCAGTTCTAGGTTCACTGTAAAACTGGCAGAAGGCACAGAGAACTCCTAAATGCACTCTGCATAGCCTCCCTCATTATAGTGTCACATACCTGAGTGTTACATCTGTTACAGTGGCATAACATCACCACATTAGGACTCACCCGTGGTGGTGTATCTTCTATGGGTTTGGACAAATGTATAACAACATGAATCCTCCATTTAGTATCCTCAAGAATAATTTCACTGCCATAAATATCCTTGCTCATACACATTTTAAAGCAAGTTTATAGCTACCTAACCGTGAATCAATTCATTTTCTCTTCCGTTGTATGAAAGTTTCTATGCACCTGGATTTTTATAATACTAAAAGTTATTTTTAAAAATCTTTGCCAATTTGGTAGCTGAAGGATGATATCTTATTTTTCTTTTATAGTGAGTTTTAGTGGTTATTCAGCAATAGCTCATATATATTTATTGGTTATTTGAGGTCTATAAGATGCCACAGAACACAAAACTTTAATGAAACACAGCTTATCAATTCTTTCTTTCAGGAACCATACCTTTGGTGTTGTAGCTAAAAAACCAAACCCAAGTTCATTTAGATTTTCCTTCTATGTTATCTTTTAGGAGTTTCGTAGTTTTGCATTTTATAGTTAGGTATATGATCCATTTTGTGTTGATTTTCTTTTCTGGTACTGAGAATCAAACCCAGGGGTGCTTTACCTCTGAGCAACATCCCCAGCCCTTTTTACTTTTTAATTTTGAGAATGGTTCTTGCTAAATTTCCAGGCTGGTCTAGAACTTGTCATCCTCCTATCTCAGCCACCCAAGTCACTCAGATTATAAGCATGTGCCACCATGCCAGCTTTGTGTTAATTTTCATGAAAGGTGTGAAATTTGTGTTGATATTCATTTTTTTCCATGTAGTCTTTTTCTAGGGACATGTAGTCTAGTTGTTCCAATACAACTTGTTCAAAATAACATCATTTAATATGTGTTGATGTTGCTCCTTTGTCAAAGATCACTTATTATATTTATGTGGGCCTATTTTTTTTAAATCAATCTGTCAATTTTGTCAATATGATATGTCTTGATCAATGTAGCTTTATGGTAAGTCTTGGAGTCAGGTAGTGTTAGTCCTCCAATTTTGTTCTTCTCCTTCAATAATTGTGTTGTCTATTCTGGGTCTTTTACCTCTCCCTGTAAACTTGGAATCCACTTTGTCAATATCCACAAAATGACTTGTTAGAATTTTGATTGAGATTTCATTGAATTTAAAGAAGAAATTGGAAAGAACTGACATCTTGAAAATATTGAGTTTTCTAGTGTTAGTCCAATTTCCATTACTATATTGAATACTTGAGGCTGAGTAAGTTATAAAGAGAAGAGGTTTGTTTAGCTCATGGTTCAGGACATTCCAGGGCATGGCACTGGCAAAAGCTCACCATTGATGTTAACTCTATGTTAGATAACATCACAATTCCAGGAGTCTGTGCAAGAGGAAGAGATCATATGAAGGGGAAACAGAGCATAAGGAAGAGCTAATAACAACTTCCCACTAGGCCCTGCCTCTTAAAGGTCCCAGCACCTCTTAACATCTCCACTCTGGGGACCAACACACAAACCCTTAGAGGACGAGGCATATCTGAAACATAGCACTTTGTATCCATGAACATGAAATATCTCTTCATTTATTTAGTACTTTGATTTCCTGCATCACTTTAATTTTCCTCATATACATCTTGTTCATATTTTGTTATAGTTTCATTTAGGGAGGGGAAAGTGTGCTAACATAAAATGGTACTGTTTTAAATTTCAAATTCTACTTGTTCATTGCTGGTATATGGGAAGGTGATCCAGTTTTATATATTAACCTCATGTCCTGCACAATTTTGCTCTCATTCCTTATTAGTTCTGAGATTGTGTGTGTTCTTTCAGATATTCCACATAGATGATCACATATCATTTTTGAACAGTCTTTATTTCTTCTTTCTCAATCAGTATACCTTTTTTTTCCCAATAGGACTTCCAGCACAATGTTGAAAAGCAGTGGTGACATACAAGATCCTTATCTTTTTTCTGATCTCAATGGGAACATTTTGAGCTTCTCACCACCATTAAATGGTGTTAGCTATAAGGTTATTTTTGCAAACATTCTTTATCAGGTGGGGGAAAGTTGTATTCCTAGTTTACTGGGAATTATTTACGCATTTACTTAAATTAATAAAAATTATATATATTTATGGTGTACTACATGTTTTGAAATATGTATACATGTGTAATGGCTAAGTGAAGATAATGAACATATGCATCAATTCTCATACTTTTGTAGCAAGAACCCTTAAAATCTACTCTTAGCAATTTTCAAAAATACATTATTCAGGGTGAGAGATAAGGACCTAGATTCATTCTTCTATATATGGTTATCCTGTTTTCCCAGCACCATTTGTTAAAAAGGCTGTCTTTTCTCCAATGTATATTTTTGCCACCTTTGCCAAGTATCAGATGTCTGTCTATGTGGATTTGTTTCTATGTCTTCCATTTTATTCCACTGGTCTTCATAATCACCAGTGTATCTAGTTTACTAAGAGTTTATCATGAATGAATATTGGAATTTGTCAAATGCTTTTTCTATATCTCTTGATATTATCATGTGATTTTCCTCTTTAGCTTATTGATGTAATGGATTGCATTAACTGATTTTTGAATGTTGAAAGAGACATACATACCTGGAATAAATTCCACTTAGTTGTAAGGTATATTTCCTTTTTAACATTGTAGGATTTAATTTGCTAATATTTTGTTGAGAATTTTTACATCTATGTTCATGAAAGATAATGGCCCAGAGTTTTCCTTTCTTGTTATGATTTTTTCTGGTTTTGATCCTAATATAATGCCAATCTCCCAGAATGAGTTAGGAAGGATACCTTCTATTTTTTGTCTTCTGAAAAAGACTGTTCAGAATTGATATACTTCCTTCAATGTTTGGTAGAATCCATTAGTCAACACATCTGGGTCTTGTGCTTTCTTTTTGGAAGATTAGTAACTATTGATTCAATTATTTAATATTATATGTATATTCAGATTATTTCTTTTGTAGGTTTTGGCAGATTGTGTCTATAAATGAAATGATCCATTTCATTAGATTATCAAATTTATGGGCATAGAGTTCTTCATATCATCCTTGATTATCCTACTAATGTCTGTGGAATTGGGAGTGATTGCCTCTTTCATTTCTGAAAATGGTAATTTGTATCCTCTTTTTTTCTTAACCTGCTTATAAATTTTATTGGTATTTTTTTAAAACCAGCTTCTGGTTTCATTCATTTTATCCATTGATTTCCTGCTTCAATTTTATTGATTTCTGCTCTAATTTTTATTATTTACTTCCTTCTGCTTACTTTGGATTTAGTTTGTTCTTTGTTTTTTAATTTCCAAAGATGGAAGTTTACATGATTGTTTTTTTTTAAATATTGTTTTAGTTGTAGATGAACACAACTAAATTTTTATTTTTATTTATTTTCATGTAGTGCTGAGGATCAAACCCAACGCCTCACGCATGCAAGGCAAGAGTTCTACCACTGAGCCATAATCCCAGCCCCTACATGATTGCTTATAGGTCTTTTTTCCTATAATCTGTGCATTCAATGTTAAAAATTTCCCAAGCACTGCTTTTACTGCATCCCACAAATTTTGATAAGTTGTTTTTTAAATAATTTTATTATTTTTAAAGAGACTGTAAGAGGAAGGACACTAGGTGGCTGGTTTTATTAATCCTCAATTTGAACCTCTCCATGAAATCTCACTTTATTTTAGGGAATCCATGATTTGTACCACTAAAAATAAATTCCAAAGCTATTCTGAGACTTAGGAGAGGTTTACTGGAATCATGAGCAAGACCTGGGCCACCAATATTTAATGTAGGATCTTTCAAAATAAACTGCAGCAGTAATTATGCATTTAGAATAGTGTTACAAAGATGAATAGTTTAAAATAATT
Organism: Geosciurus inauris; assembly: GCA_004024805.1. Classification (NCBI taxonomy): domain Eukaryota; kingdom Metazoa; phylum Chordata; class Mammalia; order Rodentia; family Sciuridae; genus Geosciurus; species Geosciurus inauris. Next base: position 48,278 of record PVHX01008890.1, read on the forward strand.
TTGTATTTGTAACCTAAATTTGAAACAGGATTTAAAGACTTTGAATAATTAATCTTAAGGATACCGAAAAATCTCATTGTTACAACATGAGTTTTAAGAACCCAAATATTTTTTAAGAAATCCATCACCACTTAAGATATTTGCATGTGTGAGAAATGAAGTAAAAGTGTAAGATTTCTTTTTAAGCTACTTGTTAATTTTCTGAGGATTACTTTTTGATAGTGGCTAAATTTATTCTCTTAAGTTTTTAAATTTTTTATTTATTCTAATTAGGTATATATGACAGCAGAATGCATTTTGATTCACTGTACACAAATGCAGCACAGGTAAGTTGTTTTTTATCTTCCTTTAGCACAGAATATTTTAAAATTTTTCTTGAAATTTCTTCTTTGATTCATCTGCTATTTAAAAGTGTGTTGTTTATTTATTTATTTGGTACCAGGGATTGAACTCAAGGGTACTGGACCACTGAGCCACAGCCCCAGCCCTATTTTGTGTTTTATGTAGAGACAGGGTCTCACTGAGTTGCTTAGTGCCTCGCCTTTGCTGAGGCTGGCTTTGAACTCGCGATTCTTCTGTCTCAGCCTCCCAAAGTGCTGGGATTACAAGCGTGAGCCACAACACCCAGCTTAAAAATGTGTTGTTT
>PVHX01008890.1:49023-80331 GCA_004024805.1 Geosciurus inauris
AAGGAAAGGGAAATGGGAATAGTAATGATGATTGATCGAATGGGTCATTACTACCCCTGGTGCATGTATGAAGACACAAATAGTGTGACTCTTTATGATTTGCAACCAGAGAAATGGAAAAACTGAGCTCTGTTTATGTACTATGACTTGAAACGCATTTAAATAAAAAAAAGAAAAAAAAAGTGTGTTGTTTAATCTCCAAGTATTTGCAGATTTTGTAACTAGTTCAAAATTAATCCCATTGTGATCTGAGAGCAGATATCTCTGATATCTATGATCTGATATTTTATGATTTCTGTTATTTCAAATTTGTGAAGGTATGTTTCATGGCTCAGAATGCGGTCTGTGTTGGATATTGAATTCAACTATGTACTTATTTGAGTTTCTGCCTGCTGGATTGGTCCATTTCTTCTATCCAAATATTATCCTCTATTTTTCCTTGAGACAGTTAAGTGTCTATCCAGGAGTGCATCTAACACTGCAAAATTCAGAAAGTGGGAGCCACAGGGTGATTCCTAAATGCCCATGAGGATGACTCTTGGCATGGCAGGAGGCCATGATAGTGTTTTGAATTTGGCATGTTATATGGAGGCCTGAATATGGATTTCCATTGGAAGATAATGAAGCTTTGAGAAGGTTGAGCTTAGTTCAGATGAAAACTTAAATTACTGGAAATTGTTAGCATTTCAAATTCATATCTTAAGGTAATTTTAACATTTCTGTTCTTCATTCTGGAAAAATCAGAGAGAATCTTTTGCTATAAGTGTAATTCATCAGAAATTAGAAGAAGCAGAAATGTACTAAAGATATCACAAGTCAAAAGCCAGAAGTTGTTATCTCATACCTCAAGCTTGGGAGTTAAAACTAGGCCTTATCTGGAGCTATAGTCAGAAAATGGAAAGCTAGAAATGGAATATTATGGGTTAAACTGTTTCCCCTCTCCCAAATTCATATGCTGAAGCACTAACCCCCCACACCTCAGAATGTGCTGTAGGGAGGTAATAAGGATGTAAGTCCACCTCTGTGGAGTTCAGGAATCTTTTCTCTGCCTTTCATTTGCCTCATTCATCTCTATCTACAGACTGACTTTCTCTGATGTGGTACACATATGACAAAAATGGCTTTCTCCACTTTGGGAGGCTGAGACAGGAGAATCGCAAGTTCAAAGCCAGCCTCAGCAACGGCAAGGTGCTAAGCAACTCAGTGAGACCCTGATTCTAAATAAAACACAAAATAGGTCTGGATGTGGCTCAGTGGTCGAGTACCCCTGAGTTCAATCCCAAGTACCAAAAAAAAAAAAATGGCCTTCTCAATCTTGATTCTAGGTGACTTCTCCCAGCTCCAGTGCCTCAGACCAACTATGAAGAGTCTCTCACCAGAGAGGATCTCACTAATTTGGTTGGGTGTAACGTCCATCCCGGTATAACAACAGCTGTGGCTTTGGGGAGGAGACAGTGACAAGACAGAGACTTGGAGACTTGTTTTTCTTCATGAACTTGAGAGGATGGTAATGACCAACTCAGATAAAGAGGCTGAGGCTAGGGCAGCACCCACAGGGAAATCGACCACAGTTATTCTTAGCAAACCCTGAAAGATAAAAGTATGAATATCAGTCGAAACCAACCCAATATGGTTCATTAGGGATGGATCAATTTTTTAAATCTCCAGCCTTTAGCTGGTAAGTGAACAGCAAGATGAAATAGAGGGAGGAAATATCTCCAACAACTTATTCCAGAAAGTCTGGAGACCATTCTCACATGTAAGAAATCAGTATTGACTTAAACCACAACCAGGGACAGGATGGGACCAAGTGTCTTACTCACATAAACATACACATATGAACATACTCCTCAGTTATTTTGTGATTTTTCTTCATTCCTTAATTATTATTATTTTAAGCACATAGAAAATATACATACTTGGAAGTCAAATGAAAAGGATACATGTACTGTGTTTTTTTTCTGTCTGTGTCCCCTGAAAGTGTGTCACAATCTATTTTCTGTTGCTATAACAGAATGCCTTAGACTGAGTGTTTTACAAAGAAAAAAGTCAATCTTGGCTCATGTTTTTGGAAGCTTGGAAGTCCAAGACTGAGCAGCTACATCTTGCAAGGGCCACAAACTTTGTCATAAGATGGTAGAAAAAAGTAGAAGAGGAAGTAGGCATGAATGAAAGAGAGAAAACTCTAGGATAACTAATCCATCCCAAGAGAAGGCATGAATCCATTCATGAGCTCTCTATCACCACGACCCAAACACCTCTCACTAGGCCCTACCTCCCATCCTTGCTGCACTGAGGATTTTCAACATGTGACCTTATGGGATAAACACTGAAATTATAGCAGAGTTGACACAGATACCACACATAAGTAAAGTTAGTCCCGTGTCCTTAAACATTTTTAGCCAAGCAAATAAATATGCTTATTTTTAAAAGATATTTGGAAATTATAGAGGTATTAACTAGTGTATTTGCAAAGTTCAAAGAAATTTAATAGTGATGAGCTTTAGCGTATCGTACAGAGCCACAGAGACGAAATGCAAGTGAAGCTGGAGACTCAGATGCACTGGGAGTTTCTCACCTTCACCTATGCTTCTCTTGGACTGTCAGTTTCATGCTTTTTTTTTCATATTTAGTTTATTTATTTGTTCTATTTAGGCTTACATGTTAACAGAGTGCAATTTGATTCATTGTACACAGATGGAGGATAACATTTCATTTCTCTGGTTGTAAGTGATATAGAATCACAATATACATGCAGTCATACATAAAGCTAGGGCTATGATGACCATCATATTCCACCATCTTTACTGTCCCCATACCCCCTCCCCCCTTACACCCCTGTGAACAGAGTTCCTCCATTGTTTCTGTGTCCTTCCCCTCATTATGGATCAGCATCCACTTATCAATGAGTACATTCGGCATTTGGTTTTCTGAGATTGGCTTACTTCACTTAGCATGATATTCTCCAACTCCATCCATTTACCTGCAAATGCCATAATTTTATTCTCTCTTATTGCTGAGTAATATTCCATCATGCTTTTATTTTCTGTTATCTCTCTGTTTCCCAGTTTCAAGAGGAGGAAAATGCCATCATCGGCAGCTCCCTGGAAGAAAGAACATAAATTCACATCTCTTTATTCCATTTCCAAATTCACAGGGCAAGCATCTGGTTGGCCTGGCTTGCTGGTCCTTCTTTAGAACAATGAAGAGTGGTAAAGAAAGTGGCACCTTGTAAGAATATGGAAGCTCTTATGTGAACAGATTAATAGAAGTCACTTCCAGAAAAGTGGAGAGGAGTAGTGGAGAGGCATAGGCAGTGAGCTAGGGAGACAAAATTAGAGGTACCTGCTTCCACATACAGTTGTCCCTTTATAAGAGGTTTATAAATCTCTCATATAAAACAATTCTCTTACATGAAATGACAGTATTTGCATATAACCTATGCGCATCCTCCCATATACTTCAAATTATCTCTAGATTATTTTGAATACTTAATTACAATTCAAGTGCTATGTAAGTAGTTATTATACTGTAGTGTTTTGGGAATAATACAAGGAAAAGATCTGTATCTATTCAGTACAGATGTGATTTTTTTCTGAATATTTTCTATATATAATTGGTTAAATCTGAGGAATCAGAGCCTCAGATGCAGAGGGCTGACTGTATAGGCAAAAAAAAAGACAGGAAAAAACCATAATTACAACATTAGAGATCATACTTGGACCGTTTGAATACCCACTCCCATGGAGGAAAGTTACTTTCAATTTTACAGTTTAAGAAAGAAATCGTGATAGAATGATGTATTTTAAAGTTTTCTTTTCACATATTTATGTATTTCCTAAATCCTCTATAATGAATCTGATTTTACCATTTGATAAAAAACATGTATTTAAAAATGATAATGAAGGTAATTCAGGAGACATCAAGTTTCTCAGGGTTTTATTTTTGTTTTCTGATCTCTTGTGACTTGTTCATGGAATAGACATGATGCATAGGGTGCCATAGTGAAGTCATTTAATTTTATCCATCCTTATTCTTTTAAATTTATTCAGTGGGGCTAGCTTTTCCCTGTCCTTGGATTAAACCTTAGGCAGTCATAACTTTTCAGGACCCTCTTAGTACAAGAGGTTTCAACCTACAGATATGGGCACTTCCAATCTCCTGCAATATTCTGAACTCAAACTTGATAGGTAGAAGTAGACAGCAGGGGCAGCTGGGATGCCTGCAGCTCAGGAAGGGGAACTAGAAAAATGAGTCCTTTTCATATACAATTGATTAACAAACATGTGAAAAAATGTTTCTCATCTCTAGCAATTAGAGAAATGCAAATCAAAACTACTCTAAGATTTCATCTCACTGTAGTCAGAATGGTGATTATCAAGAATACAAGCAAGTGTTGGCAAGGATGTGGGAGAAAAGGTACACTTATCCATTGCTGGTGGGACTGCAAATTGGTACAACCACCCTGGAAAGCAATATGGAGATTCCTCAGCAAAGTTGGAATGGAACCACCATTTGACCTAACTTCCCACTCCTTGGTCTATACCCCAAGGACTTAAAATCATCACACTACAGTGACGAAGCCACATCAATATTTATAGCATCTCAATTCACAATAGCTAAACTGTGGAACCAACCTAGATGCCCTTCAATAGATGAATGGATAAAGAAAATGTGGTACATATACATAATAGAATATTACTCAGCTTTAAAGAAGAATGAAATTATGGCATTTGCAGGTAAACAAATGGAGTTGGAGAATATCATGATAAGCAAAGTAAGTCAATACCCCCCAAAACAAAGGTCAAATGTTTTCTCTGATAAGTGGATGCTGATCCATAATGGGGAGTGGGACAAGGGAAGAATGGAGGAACTTTGGATTGGGCAGAGGGGAGTGAGGGGAGGGGAGGGGGAATGGCGGTGGGAAAAATAGTGGAATGAGGCAGACATTATTATCCTATGTACGTGTATGATTGCAATGTATGGTGTGACTCTGCAATGTGTACATCTAGAGAAATGAAAAGTTGTGCTCCATTTGTATACAATGAGTGGAAATGCATTCTGCTGTCATGTATAACTAATTAGAACAAATTGGAAAAAAAGAAAATAAGTTCTTCTCTCTTGCTCCATCTAAAGTGACCTCTAACTTCTTCATTTACTGACATGGTTCCTGACACCTGCAGGCTTGGCAGTTGCATGGTGGGTGGTGGGAAAAGAGAAGGACCAATAATTAGGTTTCACCTGATACTGTCATGAATTGCCTTCTTGCTTCCTGTTCCTGACAGATATTCAAGGCAGATCTTTTCTCCCAGGAAAGTTTGTGTGGGTTCCTTGGAGACCTACTCCAGCCACCCATGCAAGTGGGCATCTTATCTGGAAGTTCCTCATTGGGAATGATGATTTCTTCTGGCTCCTTATCTGCGATTTGCCCATGGCCCTGGGAATCTAGCAAAACTGCATCTCTAATCCCTCCAGATGGCTCTGTTGGACAAGACCTAAAGGAACCACAATGGGTTTCTCATAGGTGTGAGTCCTATCTTGTCCATAGGAAGCATTCATAGCCCTTTGCCCTGGTGTTCTGGGGGTACAGGCCTCCTCCACTCCATCTTTACCTTGTTCATCTTTAATACTGCTTAAGTGGGAATCAGATACCAGTTTCCTAGCTGTCTAGTTGAGGATAAGCACCTTGTTCCTTTCCTTTGGGCCAAGTGGGTGCTTGGAATGCATCCATGGCTCTTTTTTTTTTTTAATTTTTTTTATTTTTTTAGTTGTTGATGGACACAATGTCTTCATTTTATTGCTTTGTATGTGGTGCTGAGGATCGAACCCAGGGCCTCACGCATGCAAGGCAAGCGCTCTACCGCTGAGCTACAATCCCAGCCCGCATCCATGGCTCTTAAATGCCCTCTGTACAAACACTGCAGTCACTCCATACTCTGGCCTTTGATGTAGATGAAGGCCGAAGTTCGTCACCACTGACCCATCCAGCATCTGGCTTGGGACCTCAGTTTGGCACCTGATCTTTCTCATCTTAGGGTCTCAGCCCAAACTCCCATTTTTTATATCCCCTTATATACTACATAATGTTCTATTTTTGTTTTAATTTTTTTTTTAAAAAAGACTATTGCTTCTCCCTTGAGAGCTGTGTTTTGTTCAAAAAATTTAAAAATGTAACTATACTTTGTTCTTGGTCCATCTGTTTTTTTAAAAAATAGACATGGGACAGGTTGCAACCTTCTGTTTTAGAGTTAAAACTGAAAACAAGAATACCTTTCATTTAGATAGCACTTTAGAGTTTTAAAAGGAATATTTTCAAATTGCTCATTTCTATACTCAATTTTTCCAAAATAAGGCAATATGAAAGAAAAATAATGAAGCTATAAATAAGGTATCTTTTTGTGTCTACCTCATGGACGTAGGCAAGTGAGAAAGTACATAAAGGATTTTAAAGCTATGGAAGAAGCTTTTAACCTCTATCACAAAATTATAGTTTTATTATTTATTTCAAATATTCTGGGTTTCCTCATTAATGGTCATGCTGTTCAAAAAAATTAAAGATTTTTCTTGTCTATCCTGAAAGGAGATATTCAAAGTTGATTAAACCCAACAAAGCTGCATTTTCACACTTCACTGTTGGCTGGTGTTCATGGTGTGCAATGGCCACTCTCCAGGGGACACTCTCTCTCAAAGAGTGTCATGCAGGCATCTTAAGTCAGGTGAGGTTGCCCCAACCAGCTGTTAGTGAGGTGTCACAGCCCAAGCCATTCATTACCTGGACAATTTGTGTTTACTGTCCCCCACTGGACTGGTCCTTTTATTTGGAATAAAGACTTGTTAATGATGGAACCTTGGTTTTTTTGCCCCCTTCCCCAAAAGGCTATTTAAGAAAAACCTGTCTTTCTTCCTCCTTTTCCTCCACCCTCTCTCTCTATTTTGTTCTTTGTATAAACAGTCCACTCAGACTGTAGAGTAGCCCAGCAGACATCTTAGCATTTGCCTGCTGACTGAGGAGGAGGGGACTAAAAGAATCAACAGAGGTGAAGGTTGTCCATTTTACCAACTGTCCTTCCTCTTTGTGACTGGGAGAAACATGCAGGGTTCCCTGCTGGCTGCCCAGCACTCCAGCCTCAGTGGTTTTTGCCCACAGGGAGTCACCAACCATTCTGAGGAAGTGGGCTAGTCTTAGTCTCTAGCTTCTGATGACTTCTTCAATTTCTTAGCTCTGAATATAATTTAATAAATCTGACAGGAGAAAAAAACATTTCTCAGTGAGTAAAAGGCCCTATCAAACCTCCCTCTGTTTGGAGTCCCTCCCTTGCCATGCTGTGCAGCTTCCTAAAGTCAGGGTCAGGCTGGACATCACCATCCATCACCTTCCCCAACGCACATCTAGGCATGCTGAGGCTCTCATGATTTAACAGGAGCACTTTCCTACCTCGAGATGTCGTTAGGCATGGTAAAATCCATGCTTGCCACACCATTTATTATGATCTGGATCATCCAATACAATGTTGTTTTATCTTTTAATTACTTTTTAAGCTTATGCCTCCAACAGATGTTAACTAATACTTCTGTAGCACAGAGTGTGGGGTAGGGTTCTTGGTCTCATGAATTTGAAGAATAAAATCCATGAACACAAAGGTGAGAGCAAAGTCACAGGATTTATCAGAGTAATAGAAAGATAGCAGACCTCCCAAAGATGAGGGGTCTCCAGAGAGGGATACCAGGGAATGGCTATTGTCTAGAGGTTTACATAGATCTACAGGTTTAAGGAAGTCAACCCCCACCCAATCCTGGGTAAGGCATTTAGTGTCCACAAGGTGTTCATGCAGCCTTTAGTCCAATCAAAATATCAATCAGACACTTTTCCTTCTTTGGAGAGGCATGGACTCCAGTCATGTAGGTCCTGGTTTAAAAACAGCCTTTTTGTAAGTTTTTTAGCAAATATCTGTAGGTGCTGTTTATGCTCTACTTCCCAAGAAGTTAACCATGGGCCCATCTTCCTACCCCCTTAGCATTATCTTTCCCTCCTGACGTCACTTCTACATGACAATTCCTGTGCCCTTTGAACAAGGAGGTCCGTGAAAGGATTCCTGTCTTTAAAGAACTGACAATTCAGTAGAAAGTCTGCATTTCTTTCTGTATCTGCTACCCCTCATGCTAAGGATCCGAGGCATTCAGTGCTTCTGGGCTGCTTAAAATCCTCTCAGCCACCCAAATGGTGCAGGATCTAAATGGCTTAAGTGTGGCCTAGTGGTGCCTTATACCTCTACAGGCCCATATTAAGAATCTCTCATTTCCTATCCCAAGACTTCTTGGGTGCTGTGGGCTGGGTCTTCCCAGGGTGCCTGCTTAGCATGTAGGTATATGCAACCTGGATGTTCAGGAGTTAACTTCTGTGGGATACCTTGACCAGAGGGTGGTAAGATCTTCCCATTTTCATTGTTTGGCTGAGAGAATAAAGAAGAAGCAATTCTACATCCTGGGAGAGGCTGCAGTGATTAGCACTACCATCAAAGACAAAGGATGTAGGGAGTGTGGACCCGCCATACCCATTCAATTCCTCGTATAGCTCTTACATGGTCCAGATGGATCATGGAAGATGCCAAGTGGATTGTTAAAATGTAAACAAAAGATAATAAATCTCAATGGTTGTTCTGGACATGATATTTTTATTGGTACAGATTATGCCCCCCTTTTGGTACTTGGTATATAGCTATTGATCTGGCAATGAATTTTTTTTCCAGTGGTCATCAATAAAAAGAACAACAACAACAACAAAAAAAAAACTTGCTTTTAAGGGTAAGTTCACCAGGGCTTTCTTGAGCTGGGCTATGTTACCTGTCTGACTCTCAGTCATAATAGAATCTATAGGAATATTGCTTATCTGAACCTTCCACAAACAGCCACACTGTTTCGCTCCACTGATAATATCATCCAAGTTGGGTTGCTCAGTATAAGCTGGCAAGAATTCCAGATGCCCTAGTAAACTACCAGGGTGAATGAGGGTGAGAGACATATGTAATGAAACTCCAAGGATCTGCCACTTTGTAAGGATTTGGGATGTTAATGGTCTGGGGAAAGATGGAACCTCCCTAACAGGTAAGGAGGAATAGATGTACTTTACAGTCTTACCAGTAAAAATAAAAGACAATGTGTTTGGCAGTCATACTGCAGATAATACTACTCTAGTTTCTCCTTCTGTGACTAGTTTAGGAGAGATTCTTCTCATAGCTTCTTTGCAGAGGGGGAAGTTGGGTCTCTTAAGGTCTTTGATGCTGAAATCTATGATAAAGAGCTCTGGTTCATTCTATGGGCCTCAGTGATGCTTCCCCAAATCACCATCACCACTTCTTGCTGGCTGGTCTCTACTTTGACTCCCACTCATTAGAAAAATCTGGGTAAACTCTAAATGGGCTCCCAGTTCTGCATAGTCTGAGCTGTAATTGGACTAATTCATACAGTATTCAAGCAGCTTCCCTAGCTAGAGCCATGCTAACCCACATAGTGCCTATTGAAACGTCTACCCCTTCCATAGGTAAAATCTTGTTAGTATTACATATATTTCTTCTAAGCAATTATTTAAAAGCTATTGTAGGGATTCAGCTTGACATGACTGTAGCCATCTTGAGTCTTAACTACCATGACTACCGTGGGTATCCCTGATCTGCTTTCCCTACATAGTTTCCATGCATACCATAAATAAACAAAGCCCTTAGAGTAGTGTGTGAAGCTTTGCAACTGGACCCTGGTGCTCTCGGCACCAGGAATGTGTCTTATGTCCTCGACATTAGCTTAACATAAACAAGGTACATTTTCCACTTTCATGAAGTCACTTTTGTCCTGATCATTTTATAAATCCTTCACTTCTGACCCAACTCACAGGGATCCACCTGGCATTGCTGCTCAGAGGACCATTCTTCTATCTGTAAGTCTTCAATGAATTGCATGCTGTGCTTTCCTCAATTTGTCTGTCTCCTCCTTTGGTCTCATGGCACATTGGGGCAGGTTCACATACACTGGAACTAAGTTGTCCAAAATTGGTATCGTCGTTATGGAACATAGTGTGGATGCTTCTCAAAATGTTAAAAGTAGATCTACTAGTCAATCCAACAATCCCAGTTCTGAATATATATCCAAAGGAAATTAAATTAGTATATTGAAGAAACATCTGCCCTCCCTCCCATGTTCATTGCAGCATTATTCACAATAGCCAAGATATGGAATCAACCTAAACATTCACCCATTGATGAATGGATAAAGAAATTGTGGTAAATATACACAATGGAATATGATCTAGCCTTAAAAAAGGAAATCTTGCCATTTGCAATAACACGTGTGAACCTGGAAGTGAAATAAAGCAGACACAGAAAGACATAGACTGTGTGTTATCACTTACATTTAGAATCTGAAAAAGCAGGATTCATAGAAATAGAGAAGAATGATGACTGCTTGGAAGTGGCTGAAGAGGTGTTGGTCAAAGTTTTAGTTACGCAGGATGAGTAAGTTCTACATATCTAATGTACAGTATGCTGACTATAGTTAATAATACCACATTGTATATTTAAATTAGATAAAAGTAGATTGGTTTTTTTCTTTCCACATTTTTCATTGGTGCATTATAGTTGTACATAATGATGGGATTTATTACATATTTGTACAGACACACAATATAACAATATATTTTGGTATATATAATTTGCCAAAATGCATTCTACTGTCATGTGTAACTAAAAAGAACAAAAAATTCCCAGTATGTTTCGAGCAATATCACTCCTGAGCTCTTCCCACCTCCTTCTTCTACTGATCTTCTTTTGATTTTTTATAAGATCCCCATCATCCTCTCCTTTCTTTTTCCTCTCTAGCTTCCACATATGAGAGAAAACATATGCTCCTTGACCTTCTGAGTTTGGCTTATTTCACTAACATAATGGTCTCAAGCTCCATCCATTCTCCTGCAAATTACATAATTTCATTTTTCTTTATGGCTGAATAAAATTCCATTTTATATATACCACATTTTCTTTATCCATTCATCTGTTGATGGACACCTAGGCTGGTTCCATAGTTGGATTATTGTGAATTGTGCTGTTATAAACATGGGTATTCATGAATCACCATAGTATGATGATTTTAATTCTTTAGGATAAATACTGAGGAGTGGCATAGCTCGGTCCTTGGTGGTTCCATGCCTAGTCTTTTGAGGAACCTCCATACTAATTTCCATATTTGATTGTATTAATTTGAAATCCTACCAACAGTGTACAATGTTCCTTTTACTTCACTTTCTTTCCAGCTTATTGTTTGTGTTCTTGATGACTGCCATTCTGATTGGTGTGGGATAAAATCTCAATGTAGTTTTAATTTGAATTTCCCTAATTACTAATGATGTTGAACATTTTTTCTTATATTTGATGGTAATTTGTCTCTTCTTTTGAGAAGTCTCTGTTTAATTCATTTGCCCATTTATTAATTGAGTTATTTGGTGTTTTGGTGGTGGTGTTTTTTTTTTTTTTAGTTCTTTACATATTCTAGATGTTAATAGTCTGTCAGAAGAAAAGCTAGCAAAGATTTTCTCCCATTCTGTAGGTTCTCTCTTCACATTCCTAATTCTTTCCTTCGCTGTGCAGAAGCTTTTTAATTTGATACCATCCCATTTATTAACTCTTGGCATAATTACCTGAGCTTTAGAGGTCCTATTGAGAAAGTCATTGCCTGTGCCCACATAATCCTGTGCCTAGGAGTGTTGACTCTATTTTTTTTTTTCTAGGAATTGCATAGTTTCTGTTCTAGTTCCTAGGTCTTTGGTCCATTTTGAGTTGAGTTTTGTGAAAGGTGAGAGATAAGGGTCTAGTTTTCATTCTTCTACATATAGATAACTAGTTATCCCAGCATCATTTGTTAAGAAGGCTATCTTTTCTCCTATGCATGTTTTAGGTGACTTTGTCAAGGATCAGATGGCTGTAGATGTGTGGGTTTATCTTTTATTCTGTACCATTAGTCTTTGCATCTGTTTTTATGCTAGTACAATGTAGTGTGTGTTACTATGGCCCTGTAGTATAATTTGAAGTCAGGTATAATGAAGCCTCCAGCATTACTTTTTAAAATTAGGATTGTTTTGCTATTCTAGGTCTTTTATTCTTCCAAATGAATTTTAGGATTATGTTTTCTAGTTTTGTCAAGAAGTTCATTGGTATTTTGATGGAGAGTGTACTGAATTTATATTGCTTTTGGTAGTATGATTATTTGAACAATATTAATTCTGCTTATCCATGAATGTGGGAGCTTTTTCTATCTTTTGAGGTATTCTTCAATTTCTTTCTTCAATGTTCTATATTTTTCATTGTAGAGGTCTTTCACTTCCTTTGTTAGATTTCTTCCTAAGTATTTTTTTTTTTAGGCTATCCTGAGTTCTTTCTCAGCAGATTGATTTTTGGTATATAGGCAATCTATTGATATTTTTGATGTTGATTTTGTATTCTGCTACTCCATCAAATTTGTTTATTAGCTTTAGCAGTTTTTTGGTGGAGTTCTTTGGATCTTACAGTATAGGATCATATCATCTGGAAACAGTGATAATTTGACTTCTTCCTTTCCTATTTTTATTCCTTTTATTTCCTTCTCTTACCTAATTGCTCTGGCTAGAATTTCCAACACTGCATTAATTAAGAGTGATGAGAGTGGATATGTTTATTTTGTTCCATATTTTAAAGGAAATGCTTTCAGCTTTTCCCCACTTACTTTGAGGTTGGTTTTAGGTTTTCTCTATATATCCTTTATGATGTTGAGGTAGGTTCTTTGTTCTGTATGCTAGGCATTTTAATTATAATGTGTCATAAAGAGATTCTTTTGGGGGATTCTGAATGTATCCTCTATCTAGATATCCATTTCATTCTCAAGATTTGATACGTTTTCTGTTGTTATTCCCCTGAATAGGTTATTCATTTCTTTAGCCTGCATCTTACAACTCTCCTCAATTCCAGTGATTCTTAAATTTGGTCTCCTTATGTTGTCCCAGAGTTCTTGTATATTCGGATCATGATCACTTACTTTCTTTTCTGTAATACTGCCCAAGTGTTCAAGACTGGCCACTTTGTCCTCCAACTCTGAGATTCTGTCTTCAGTATGGTCTACTCTATTGGAGAGTAGACCAATCAAACATTTCATTTGGTTTATTGTATCTTTCATTTCCGAGATTTTGCCTTGGTTCTTTTGCACTCTACCTCCTTATTGAATTTCTCATTTATATTCTGCATTGGCTTCCTAATTCATTCAGTTGTTTTTCTGTGTTCTCTTGGAATTCATTGATTATTTTCATAATCATTCTTTTGAATTCTTTATCTGATATTTCATCCACTTTAATATTTGGGGGATCAGTTTCTGGTAAATTATGACCTTTAGGTGGTGATGTGTTACCCTGTTTTTTCATATTTCTTGTATTCCTGTGTTGGGAGGTTTTATGCATCTATTGGGATGTATTTGTCTTCCACTCTTGTGTGTGGGCCTTTTTAGACACAGCTTTCACTTGTCAAAGTGTCCTAGAGTGATCATAGGTGTGGTCTCCACAGCCTTTGTGTTGATTCGCTCGCTCTCTCTCTCTTTTTCTATAGTGAAGCAGTAACTCCTTCCTGAGATGTTTCCTTTATCTCTGTTAATAACTGCAACCTGCTAGTTTTTGCTTCTGTAATCATGTTTGCTCAGCAGCTTTGGCAGGAACCAGAGTTTTAGTTAGTTTTAGTTTTTGTCTCTTCTATTCTTTGTATTAAAGCACAGCTGAAGACAGAGTGTTATTAATTTGTATGTGGAACAAGGTGTGCTGTCCTTCAGCTGAGTTTAGTTCAGCAGCAGTCTCTAACCCGTGAACTCGTAGTGTCCCTGTAGGTTCCCGGCACCTCACAGAATAGGGGGAAACAGACAATAGCAACAACCAATGCAACCAATACACAGCATTAAAATAAATACCTAGTTCCACTATGACATCTACAAATATTATTTACCACCCAGGCACAAAACCAAACCAAACCAAACCAAACCAAACCAAACCAAACCCAGGAATGGTGGAGTCAGCAATTGACAACAACAAAAACAACAAGTAACCATGAACTAGATCTGGCATTAAAGAAAACAACAGGTGTCAACTATATAATCTACAGCAGTACTAATTGCAACAGTATGAGTGATGGGAGCAGGAGTTATAGTAACCAATTAGTTCTAAAAAATGGTAAAAATAAAATTCATTGAGAGAATAAAATGTGATAGGAAGGTAGAAGAGAGCTTACAACTTAAAAAAGTAAACAGAATGCATAAGACATGCAGTGGGTGATGGTTATAAAGAAGGAAGAGAAAAAATAGGAAGAATAAAGTAGAGTGGGCGTGGGGAGAGAGGGAAAGAGAACAAGAGAATTTGACTGTTAGCAGAAGACAACAGAAGAAAAAAATAAGAAAACAAAAACCCAAAGCCCTAACCCTCAAAAGACAAGGTTAGGAAGAATAACAACATTTAAAAATGGTACAAATGAGGGCCGGGGCTGTAGCTCAGTGGTAGAGCGCTTGCCTAGCATGCGTGAGTCCCTGGGTTCAATCCTCAGCACCACATATAAATAGCAAATGAATAAAATAAAGATCCATCAACAACTAAAAAATATTTTTTAAAAATGGTACAAATGAGGAAAAAAACCAAATGTTTATATATATATGTCCACAGCAAGAAAACATGCACATGTACACACACACAAAAAAAGGAAAAAAGATTCTTAAAAATGAAGGAATCAAAAATGGTGGAATGAGATGAACATCATTATCCTAGGTTCATGTATGACTGCACGTATGGTGTGCCTCTACATCATGTACAACCAGAGAAATGAAAAGTTGTGCTCCATTTGTGTACAATAAATCGAAATGCATTCTGCTGTCATGTATACCTAATTAGAAAAAATAAAAAAAAAATGAAGGAATCGCTTCCATTGAGGTGGTCCAAATAGTTGATGAGACTGGTCACTGCCTATGCCCAGCTGTCCATGCCCAGGTGTCCTTTCTATTTTCTTATTGGGAGAGAGAGGAGAGAGGAGAGAGAAGAGAGAGAGGATAGGGGGAGAGAGAAAGAGAGGAGAAAGAGAGGAGAGAGAGAGGAGAGAGACAGAGGGAGGGAGGTGGGGGAAGAGAGAGAAGAGAGAGCTGGGGATTGTTAAAACTGTTCCTCTTTTCGAATTGCTCACCAAGCTACAGCTGGAGTAGCCTAAGACTGAAGCTGGTTGAAACAACTCTCAGCTTCCCTTCTCATCAGCACAGATAGGATGGAATAAGTATGGTCAGCTGGAGATTGGTCTGCATAAAAGTGATCAATGCATTCCCAGGGGCGGGGCTGCTGCAGAGTTCTATGAGGAGAGTTTCTGTGGCTGAGGCTTAGATTTAATTAGGGTTTAGGGCCTTTGTTGGGTGGTATCTGCTCTGGAGAAATGAGACAAACACACCCCTAGGGCCCAGCAGTTGCCAATTTCTGACAGGAGTCTGAATCTCAGGAGTTTCCCAAGAATTCTACTTATGGGGCAGGATAGCCAATCCTCCACACACTCTGTTGTACATGAGCACAGCAAGTGTGTTCACACCCACCTATTCAAATTCCTGCCTCACTCCAGCTGGTCGCATAAGCCTCCAGACTCAAAGGAAGAGCAAGTTGGACTCCTCTTCACTTTTCTGACTTGAATCCCCCTGGGTACAATCTTCTCTGGGCTATTTCACTCATGTTCTGCTAGGTACATTCTAGGCCACAATTTAGGCACTTGCCAGGACAGTATGGCAGTGTCTGCTGTGATCTTCTGGCTCCACAGCAGCAGCTGCAGCATTGCCTTCTCAAAATGGCTTCCCCCTCATCTCTCCACTGTGAGTTGAGAAACACAGAGCACTTTTCAGACACCAGTCACAGTGCAGCCACTGTTTGCTTGCTATTTTTTCTGTGTGTGTGTGTGTGTGGTGCTGGGGATTGAACCCAAGACCTTGGTACATGCGAGGCAAGCACTCTACCAACTGAGCTATATTCCCAGCCCACAGAGCAGTCTCTGGATACTTAAGTTCAGGTTGCTTTTCTTTTATAAAAAATTATTTATTTTATTTATTCGTTTTAGTTATACATAACAGGAGAATGTATTTTGACTTATTATATATATATGGAGTGTAACTTCCCATTCTTGTGGTTGTGCATATGATAGAGTTACACTGGTCATGTATTCATATATGAATATAGAAAAGTTATGTCCAATTCATTCTACTGTCTTTCCTATTCCTGTACCTCTCCCTTCCCTTTATTCCCCTTTGTCTAATCCACTGAACTTCTCTTCTTTCCTCCCCTTCTTATTGGGAGTTAATATCCACATATCAGAGAGAACATTTGGCCTTTAGTTTTTGGGAATTGGCTTATTTCACTTAACATGATAGTGTTCAGCAAATGCCATAATTTTATTCTTTTTTTTATGGCTGAGTAATATTCTATTACATGTATATACCACATTTTCTTTATCCATTAATCTGTTGAAAGGTACCTAGGTTGGTTCCATAGCTTAGCTATTGTGAATTGAGCTGCTATAAACATTGATATGGCTGCATCACTATAGTATGCTGATTTTAAGTCCTCTAGGTATAGAACAAGAAGTGGGATAACTGGGTCAAATGGTGGTTCCATTTGGTGGTTTTCTGAGGAATCTCCATACTGCTTTTCATAGTAGTTGCACCAGTTTGCAATCACACCAGCAATGTATGAGTGTGCCTTTTCCCCCACATCCTTGCCAACATTTATTGTTACTTGTATTCTTGATAATTGTTCAGGCTGCTTTTCTGATCTGTTTTTCTGTACCACATCTGTCCATTGTGTTCTCCCTCCATGGTGAACCGGTACGGCCACTGCCACCACCAGGTGGCTCCACTGGACTCTGTTCTTTTTTCAATGCACCAAAATTTTCGAGTCCCTAAGACTGACTGTCCAATATGGAATTTAGTGAAATCCCCCTTTCACCCACCTCACTAAGAAGCAGTACTACTGCTGCCTAAATCCTAAGCCCCAGAGCAACTAGGAACACTGCGTTCCTCTAACCCACCATCTTGAATCTCCTCAAAATAGATCTTAATGACTCACCACAAACACAGGAAATATAAGTATGTGAAGAGATTGATGTTTCAATCAGCTAGACTGAGTAATGAATACACTATGTGTGATATATACCAAAACAGCACATTTCACACTTTAAATATATACAATTCTTAGTAAAAATACAAAAAATAAAGTTATACAAATCAAATAAATGAACATAAAATAGCATACAATTCAAATTGTCAATAATTAGGAACACTAAGTTGCTAGTGTTGGTTGAAAGTTTCTCAGCAGCTCCAATGCAGAATTGCTCCAGAACACCATTTTCTATAAAAATAAACATTAGACTTTCCTGTGACATTGTAGATCTTGAGTAAATCTTTTAAGAATTTAATTTTAAGAAGCTATAGGTGGCTGTAAATGGCAAAGCTAAATATAGTTTGAGGGCTACAAAAATATTCAGAAATGCACCTGGTATGTTGAAAATATATCGCAATTCTTCCATAGGGGTTATATTAGTGTTTAAAAGTCATGCAAGTTCATTACTTCTTCATGTTGCTATCCCACTAATTTCACATAACACTTCATGTTTGTTTTTTGTTTTGCCTTTGTATTATTTCTTTTTTTCTTATTTTATTTTATTTTATTTATTTTTTATTTTTCTCAAAAGCTGCATTTTAATACATGTTATCAAACATAACAGAAAAAACCAAATTTTCAGAAGCTGTACACACTATTCACTGAAAACATTTGTTGAGGCAAATAGAAAAAAATATTGTTACAATCATAATTTTTCTAACTTTGCATAAAATTATAAGCAGATTACATTCTTCATATTAAACATTTTTATATGCACTTCCAATGAACAGTATATATATATATATATATATATATATATATATATATATATATATATTTATATATTTTTTTTATCAACCATCTTTACTATACCCATTCCCCTTTCCTGCCCCCCAACACTTCATGTTTATCAGCCAACTTCAACTATAAAGTTAACTTAGTTGCAGGAATGAGTGCTTATTCTAATCTTTTATGGATGCTTTATAAATGATAAAAGGCAATGATTTTTTCAATACTAAAAACTTCAACAAAGGATATTATATCTAAAAAGGAAAAAAGAAAAATTAATTTTGAAATTTGATGTTTGGTCATACATTCTGAGATGTGTAATCAAAATGAGTCTTTTTCTTTTTCTAGTATTTCCTACATTTGAGAAGTTGGTTTCAATGTCAGTAAACTGCAATTTGTTTTACCCTAAATACTATATATTAAGAATATCTTGCTTCATTTTTCTTCAAAGAATTTCTTAATCCCTTTGTTGCTTTCATGTGCAGAACAGCACATTCAATTTTTGCTACTGATTACAGATGCACATCTGTAATCCCAGCAGTTTGAGGGGCTGAGGCAGCAGGATTGCAAGTTCAAAGCCAGCCTCTGCAATTGAGTGAGGCCCTCAGCAGCTTAGTGAGACCCTGTCTCAAAATAAAAAATAAAAAGGGCTGGGGATGTGGCTCCGTGGTTGTGCTATCCTGGGTTCAATCCTCAGTACCAAAAAAAGAAAAAGAAAAAAAGAAAAAAAAAAAGAAAAGAAAAGAAAGAAAAGCAAAAAAAAAAGTTTGTGATTTTCTACTTAAAACATGATTTCAAATTATTATCAAGCAAATACAGTTGAAAGTAGATATTTAAAAAAGAAATCTTGGGCTTCCATTCTATAATGTCTTAATTTATATTTTCCAAAAGGGTTAATCTGAGGCCCCATGGCACTAATCTTACCTTCTCAATGAGATTCAACTGCAACAAATATGTTCTTTTTCTTCTTTCTTTTTTTTTTTACCCACATGGGAACATTTTTTTATGTTTACATCTTTTTTTCTTCTTCTTCTTGGTACTGGGGATTGAACTCAGGGGTACTCGACCACTGAGCCACATCCCCAGCCCTATTTTGTGTTTTATGTAGAGACAGGGTCTCTCTGAGTTGCTTAGTGCCTCGCCATTGCTGAGGCTGGCTTTGAACTCGCGATTCTCCTGTCTCAGCCTCCCAAAGTGCTGGGATTACAGGTGTGCACCACCGTGCCGGCAAGTATGTTCTTAATACTCTTTAATATTTATTATAGCAGCAAAGTAGCTGTATCATTCTAGGATATAAACAAAAGTTCAATGTCATCAAAAATGTTTTCTCTGCAGCGTTCACTAGCATGTTTGGAAGTGTACAAAACAAAGAAGATATGATGCCCTTGACTTTTTTTTTTCCTCTGCTCTTTCAGCCTATTCTATTTTCTAGGCATATTTAATGGCTTGTCAGGTATTTTCTGCCTAAATTCTATTTTGGTGTTATTCTGTTAAAAATGTGCATAGATTCTCTTTATTCACATTGTCTTCAGGGCCAAATCTCACAAAATACTCATATAGAGTATTTGAATATTGAAAATCTAGAAATCCAACAATAATTATCTGCTTCATGTGGCTGCATTTGGGATTTTATCCAAAACAAATACATAGTATTCTGCATTTCTTACTTTATTCAAAGTTATTTCATTCATCATTTCTATTATACCTTTATGTGGTTTTGTGTTTCATTCCTTAGATAATGTGAACATTTCACATTGATCCTCACCTTCTGTGAAAGTGTTGCATTATGATGTTACTACATTTCACTTTTGTTTCTGCCAAATGGAGAAAATTCTATCATTTTCATAGTTTTTTAGCTGTCCCTCTACACTAGACATGGCCCATAGAAAATAACTACCATCATTACTATGAATTCAGAGTGGCAAGACATTTTCCTGCAGTGTCTGTCCTATTGCCTCTCACATCTTTTTCACATTTTTACTTTTAAATATTTGCTATTGTTGAAAACATGCATTTCACTAACTTCATGCTTATCAAGCATGTGTGACAATTGCTGACAATCTTTGTGTCCATTCTCATTCTTCAGTAAATTCTCATTCTTCAGAAGAATCAAATTCTTCTTAGTTTATATTTATCCCTAGAGAACTCACAGTGTAGACAGATACAGTTTTTGAGGTCAAATAAATTAATGAGCGACTATTGATATTTTTCTCTCCATTTGTGAAGAAATTGTGTGTAGCAAGTTTCTAAATCTTTCTACTTGTGGTACTTTTAGAATGTTTCCAGCAAGATTTTTCAACAAGAGAGCTGGCTTTTAATATTCAGGTCATATGATCATGTACTTGGCTAGACAGAAAATGTACTTGAAACCAATGCATTCTTGAAAAAAAATCTTCCAGTTTTCCCAGAAATTCATCAGTTATGGTTGACATAGAATCAAAGCATTTGAACACATGCTGCTTGTCAGTGAGACAGCTGCATCTTCTCTAGTGTGGCTTCACTTTACTCTCATGTCTTATTTTCTTCAAAGATTTACTTAATGATCAAAATAATTTAATCATATGTGGTCTTGTTTTCTGATCCTGATGATTAAAAAAAGAAATTTTTTTCCCCTGTCATCTGTACAGAACCCAGCTACAGATGGTTTCTGATTTTGGATATTTGATTGTACAAAAGTGATAGGTATTCAGAAGCTACACTTCAAATTTTGAATTTTGATCTCTTCCTGGACTAGCGATATGTGGTCTGATCCTCTTATGATGCTGCATGGGGCTGTGAGCCATGGGTCCCAGGCCACCCTGAGATCACCAGGGGAAACTACCAGTGTTCTACAGTGTGCTATGTTGCTAAGCTAGAAGGTTCAGTGGGTTAGGTTTATTAAATGAATTTTCAGTTTAGGATATTTCCAACCTATGATGGGTTTATGGGGATATAACCCCATGATAAGTAAAGGAATATATGCCATGTTTAGTGATTTTCTTGGAAATTTTAACTTTAAAATATTACATGTATTTAACAAAAATCTTGATTTCAACAGCACTTATTTTTACTGACAAAATTTTTTTTTAATATTTTTTTAGTTGTTGATGGACCTTTATTTTATTCATTTATTTATATGTGGTGCTGAGAATCGAACCCAGGGCTTCACACATGCAAGGCAAGTCCTCTACCACTGAGCCACAACTCCAGCCCCTGACAAAATTTTTTATAATAGCAAATTAAACAATTGCAGTACTATAAGATAGATTATCTGTGGCTTATTAATTGCCAATGAAAGTTTTTTCTTAGAGATTTGATTTATATCTTTTTAAAATTTTCTTATTTGTTCTAAGTTATTCATGACAGTGTATTATAAATGTATTATACTTCATTTATGTATGATATATCAAAGCATATAAATGTATTCTAGGTCATGTATAACTTGTATCTTCATAGAAGTATTATAGATTTTAATTGGAAGTTCAGTTATTCTATTTTGGTATAGTAAACAATTTGGATGACAAATTTCAATATAAACTATAAACTTTAGTCAGGGCTCCCGTATCAATGGTGGATTTAAATTTTTTCTAAGATGCTTATTGATTACTATATCAGATAAAAAAAATAGGTCCTTTATTAAAAGCACAGATTTATTTAGATGGGTAGGATCAAGATCTGTGATTATTGAGTGATTCCTTTTTCATAAGTTAATGAAGAATTATATTCAACACTACTGGAATAAGTCACTTTTCTGTCTGTTGAAAATTGTCAGTGTATACTGAATTTGCTAAAGTGAGATACATTACTGCCATCTCCTGGAAAATTGTCATAATAATTATAAAATTACCCATCTTTGAAGTGGACAAAGATATAATAAAGACCCCAAAATCCACAATAATTAATATATCTGTCTCTCATGAGAACAATTCCCCTCTTATAGGTGATATACGTGTGCAGTGCACAGCCTGAACAAGTATATATCCTGCTCTTAGTTACTTTTTGGGTTCAGTCATAGAGATTTTCATGGGCTTTTTCTTTAAAATCCATGAAAAAGTGGATTTCTGGGAAGAAACTTGAGTTTCCCTTTGTCTAATAACAGTAGTAGTAAGGAGGGGCGCAACTGGGAAAGCATAGCGTTACTTTAGGTAGAGTGGAGTGAAGGGAGGGGAGGGGGCGGGGGTAGTAGAATAAATAGTAGTAGGATAGTAGAATGAATGAGACCGCATTACCCTATCTACATATATAACTATATGAATAGTGGCATTCTACATCATGTACAACCAGAAGAATGAGAAATTATACTCCATGTGTGTGTATCAAACTGTTTTCTACTGTCATGTATAACTAATTAGAACAAAAATGATTTAGTGATTTTAAAGACATTCTGAGGCTTAAATAATACTCAGAGAAATAAAACATTTAAAAAAAAAGGAGAAATGGATGGGTTGCTGCCTGGAGTGCCATTTTGTTAATGTAACAGAAAACTGCTTAACATACAGGCCACTCTAATTTGTTCACCAGAAAACCATGGGAACTTTTGAACCACAGGGTGGTCATCAAATTGGAAACATGGATACCATTATTTTATTATATAGCATAGGATAATAATAGCTATTTTTATATATTTGACTATTAGTTTTTTACTACTACTATAAACAAATTACCATGAACTTAGCAACTTAAGACAACACGTTCATGTTGTTTTTCAAATTTATTACCACACTGTTACGAAAGTAGGGAGACCAAAATTGTTCTTATGGGGCTAAAAGTGTTGGCAGAGTTGTGTTCCCTCTGGAGTCTCCAGGGGAGAATCCATGTTCACATTTTCCAACTTCTAGAGGCTGCCTCTTTCCTTGGCCTGTGGCTCCTGCACCCACCTTTATACCACATCACCCTAACCTCTGTGCCCGTCATGACATCTCCTCTAACGGTGACGTTTTTGCCTCTATATAAGAATCCCTGTGATAATGACATCCACCCAGATCTTCCAGGGACAATCTCTCCATCTCAAGATCCTTTACTGAACTACACTGGCCAAACTCTCTTTGATATGGAGGCTCACAGAGTCCCTGTATGCTGCCAGGGATTAGGATATGGACATCTTGGGGGGCCGTGATTCTATCCTACCATTGCTTCCACACTCAATAGTCCCCTCACTTTTAAATAAAATCGGAGCATTAGGAAAACCTAGGCTTGTCATAGAAGCTGAATTTGCAATAAAATGATGGCAGAGCTTTTCAGGGTCTGATGGCTTTTGCTCCTTGGTGAAATTCCTATGAGTGCAGGGGCCCAGTGGACCCTGAGGGAGGAAGCCCAAGAATAGAAACCAGTAACCCACTCCAAGCGGCTGGGCCCCTGCTCCACGGGGTCTGTTGTCCAAAGTCAGGCCGTATACGGGTACTTCCTCAAGAAACAGGAGGGACCTGCTGATTCCTGCTGCCCTGGAGATGAAGCCAGCGCTCCCTATAAACCCCAATTGCCCAACTGTCTCTTTTCTGACTTTATTCATACATCTCATGTATTTTTCTTTATTTCTCCTCTCCCTCTCTCTCTCCCTCTCCCTCTCCCCGCCTCTCTCCTCTCTCCTCTCTTTGGTACTAGAGATTGAACCCAGGGCCTGTGCTTGCTAAACGCGTGTGGTATTTCCACACTACACCCTCAGCCCCCACATCCCTCCTGTGGAGTATTTGGCTCCTAAAACCCAGCACTGGGCCCTACTTCAACAGGCTGCCTTGGAGCAGACCCCAGAGAGCCTGGGAATTTACACACCCCCCCGGACAACCTTTGATTCCCAGCGAAGAGACTGGTGGATGTGAAACCCATCTCATCTGCCTGAGCAGAACCTGAGTCTCGGGGCCTGGGCTCATGCAGGGTTTGCCTCTGTTCCTGCCTGAAAGTCTGTCTCTGGCACCTCTCTTGCACATGAAGTATTTTCTCAGAGTCTGCTGAATGAAGCCTTAAAAACAACGCATAACAACAAGTCAGAACAGACACATGCATTTCAGAGAGACAGAATGGTGGTCAGGCCAGCAATCCTGTCATCTAATGAATGGTACATAATCATGCATCCAGAGCAGAGCCTTCCAGGAGAGCAGAAGGCAGGTCTCCTGTTATTTCCACTTTCCTAGTGAACCCTTTAAGAAATGTAAAAAGAGCCGGGGGCGGTGGCTCAAGCCTGTAATCCCAGCACTTAGGGAGGCTGAGACAGGAGAATCACGAGTTCAAAGCCAGCCTCAGCAATGGCGAGGCGCTAAGCAACTCAGAGAGACCCTGTCTCTACATAAAACACAAAATAGGGCTGGGGATGTGGCTCAGTGGTCGAGTGCCCCTGAGTTCAATCCTCAGTACCAAAAAAAAAAAAAAAAAAAAAAAGTAAAAAGAAGCAGGTGAAACTTATTTTAGCAGTGTATTTTCTCCAATACCATATATTCAAAATAGCATTGTTTCAAGATGAATATTTCACATTTGATTTTTCTCCTACAAAATCTTTGAAATGCAGTGTGATTTTGTACTCACAGCATATCTCAATTCAAACTAACCACATGTCAAGTGTTCAGCAGCCACACAACTCATGGCTACCCTGTGGAACAGTGAGGCTTGAAAGCCTGATTGTGCTAATTAGAAGAGAGTGCATAAAATTTAGGGAGGCAAGAGGGCTTCCAGGTGCCTCCCTGAGTGCTGTCTGAAGGGGAGGGTGCCTTGGGCATGGGACTCCCAGGCTCTTCACATCCCTTTGGGAAGTGCAGAGCTCCTAGGGTCCTGCTCCTAGCAACCTCCCCATATCCAATGGATTTTTTGTTAAGGTGTGCCCCAGGAGAAGCTGGGAGGCTGGCTGGCTCCTGACAGATCCAGGTCCCTGCCACTATTTCCATGATAGTGAATAAATAGCACTTTGGTTTCATATATCAGCTTCACCTTTTTAATTAAAAAGTTATTAAGTATATGAATAATAAATTATATATATTTATGGGTTATAATGTGATCTTTTGATAAATATTTACAATATGGAATGATTAAATCAGGCTAATTAACAGATCCTTCACCTCTTATAGATATTTTTTTGTGGTGAAAATATTTAAAATCTACTCTTTCTGTAATTTTGACATATGTACTACATTGTTGTTCATTATAGTCACCATGCCATGCAAGAGATCACTTAAGCTTATTCCTCTGGACTGAAACTTTCTACCCTTTTATCAGTATCTCTCCTTCTCTTCTCCTCCCCCAGCCTCTGGTAATCACCAGGGATTTGGTTTTATGCACATTTCATCTGAACTTTCCCTGAAGAGTGCATCCATGCTTGGTGTTCAGACAAAATCAGGCTTCTGATGCTGTACAGAATCAGAATTAGCACAGAGATAAGATCATCTAAATTCTTAAGTGTCTTGTTCCTATATTAGAAATAAAATAAAAGCGCAGTCAGCTCTTCCTCTCCGTAGGCTCTGCAGCCAGCACCCCTCCTAAGAGGGAAGGTATGAGCAGGGTTGCCGACCCTGCCCCTGGGCTAACATGGCTGCTCAACCAGACTTGGATCCTTGGATCCTCTGCTTGGACACTGGCTTATCTGATCTCTGCTGTGGCTTTGCAGGGTAATATCCTGCCTGTCCTTGGCCCTTCAGGGTCTGGTTCCTGTTTGGTTCTCCAGCCTTGTCCTTCTTCCTCCCATTTTCACCTCTGAACCTTTGCACATGCTAATCCCTTTGCCCAGAAAACTACTCTCCCTTTCTCCTGCCCCATGAATCCAAGCCCTGTACTTTCTAAGCATAGATATCAAATTATCAAAATTCTCCAGTGTTTTTTCCCATTAGAAATAAAATGAAAGCACAGTCAGCTCTTCACATTAGCAGGTTCTGCAAAGCATGGATTCAGCCAACCACAGGTCCATCTTAAATACCCAGAAAAATACCTCATCTGTACTGAACCTGGACTGTTTCCTTCTCCTTATTCACTAACAGTGCTGTATAACTATTTACATAGCATTTACATTGTACTAGGGATCATAATGAGACTGAGGCAAAATCCAAACACACCCTTGCTTTGTTACTTGCTTTTAGTTGACTTTTAAAAATTCACTAGTTCTGGAGATCACACAGCTGAGCGTGACCGTGGGTCACTATGGGTCTCCCACTAACTTTGCTGTAGGTAACGTGTGGGTTATGATCATAGCAGTTGGCTAGGTTATTTTTCAAGGACTTGAAGGCCACCTTTGTTGAAACTACCGCCTCTTCACTTGGGCCTGCACAGGTGTTCTATTCTTACTAATTATTCTAATCCACATCAGAAGAATAAGATAAAGGCACAGCTGTGAGAGAAGTAAGACTTTTATTGGGATGTCTTGCTTGGGCAGAAGGGAGACACAGCATTGACCAGGAGAGTGTCAAGCTGGCTCAAAAAGAGAACAAAGGTGTATAGCTTTTAAGGTATCTTCAGAGTAGGCAGGGACCTGGTCTCCTGGTGTCATTGCCTGTGGAGGGGCTTTTGGTTGTTCCTGAGCTCTTCTCCATCATGCTGTGTCCTGTGTCCACTACCTCATTCCCATCTTAAGTGTCCACTAGGGCTGTGCATTCCACTATGTTGATAAGGTAAAGGTGACTGTGAGTTACTTCAGTGACTGTCCTACCTGTGCTTTTGCTCCTTACTACCTGGAATTTGCTTCTTACCATTGGGGAAAGTTCCTAATTGGGCTTTGGAGCAAGGCAGATCATGGTCCTGCCTCAGAAGGTGTGACTTATTGATCTTGTTTTTCTTGACTCTGGCCTCTTGGTAGCTCTGCTGACTGTCTTTGAAGGCCAAGCTCACTACCCAGCTTCCCATCTCCTGGCATGTAATGTTGGTTTAGAGCCTTGAAGACTGGCGCACTTTTTAGCTCCTAGTTATGGGGCCCATTTTTTATGAGGGTCCCTAACTCTGTCATTATTGATGACCTTTGGATGCCAGAGGGCCAAAATCTCCTCTCTCAGATCATGCCAACACTGCTATTGTCTGAACAGGTGTGTTCCATGAAGAGCCATGAAGATTGATCATGCATGCACAGACCACTGATTTCCTCACTTCCTATTATATTTCCCCATGCCTCAGGTTACTGTGCTTCAGTACCCCATAAATATGCCTAAACTTTGTCCTCAGTGAGGTGATTTAGAGACTTGGGTCTCCTCCTCCATACTTGGCTACCTTTCAAATAAACTCTTCTGCAAAACTCATTTCAGTGATTGGCACACCATGTGGGCGGCCCAACAGGCCTTATTGTTGGTAATAATGAGGAATCTAGAGATGGTTTAAAGTGTACAGAATGATGTGCACTTGTTATGTGCAAATACTGCCCAATTTTATATCACATGAGACCTGAACATCCATGGATTTTGGTTTCCTGGGGTTCCTGTGGATACTGACAGACAACTACATTTTTATGATCTTACTTTTGAACAAAGGCCTCTAGCTTCCAACAATCTCTGTAGTGAAGGTGTTCTTGGTATCCCCAAACAGGTTTTAGAAATATAATGAAGAATGCTTGTGGAAGTATCCTTGTTAATGCTGAAATACAGAAAAATCTATTAGCTGTTTTAAGTACTTTGAAGACCAAAACATGAAACAGCAGACTATAGCACACATTGAAACACTGACATCAAAAGGCCTTTCAATGGCCAAGCTAATTAGTAGAGGGCAATGGGCTGGAGGCCCAGAAGAAATTAGGCCAGGGAAGCCATGCTCTGGGAAAGCAAAAACAATCACTACAAACTAATTACACCCCCTGCCTAAGCCATAATTAAGCTGTAACTACCCTCCTTTGGAGCCAGCTTCTCCATCAACCAGGCAGGGATCTGCACAGTGCAGGGGGAAATTTGCAAGAAACTATACTGTGGCCTGAAGGTTTTCTTTTTAAAACATTTATGTAAAGTCCAGGATAAAGAAATGGGGTTTCATATTTTCAGAACTAAGAGGGTGATCTTTTAAAAAATAGGTATCTCTGTCTCTATGTATCTGCCCACCTATCATTTATCTAATCAGGTGGTTTGTATCTGTTGATTTAGAGGTATTGCTATCCTACCGTTTCTGCAGAAAGTTTGAGGCAGCCTAATGCTTTGGCTAAGGGAGCTTCCTAAGACTTTGAAGGGGAACTTGAGGTCCTCCTAGATTATAGGGACATGTGGTTGGGGCTGGGGTCATAACTCAGTGGTAGAGAGCAGCCCCACATGTGCAAAGCCCTGGGTTCAATCCCCAGCGTGTGCACACTCACACACGCATGCACACATTCACAGACTTATGGTTGCCTAGGCAATTTGCAGAGGTGTTGTCTCATGACAGTCTAAGGAAGAATGAAGTTAATGAAGACAGAGTTCCTACAAAACCCCCTACAAACCCTGCACTGTGCCTGAATGCCCAAGTCTCAGTGAACAGGTGCTGAATAAATTAGAAAAAGAGATATGAAAGGGGACAAAGACTTTTTTTCTCTAGAGAGCAAAATTTCAGGCTACATCAACTAGCAAACAAGTAAGAAAATGAACCAGCAGAACCCTTGGGAAGGGGAGGGAAATTTGCTGCTCCAATGGCCTCAAGGGCTCCACCAACCTCCAAGACCTCAGGCAACTTCATCTGTAGGTAGGGCTGTGTATTTGGATGGGTTTTGCTCCCCCCACCCTTGTTTCCTTTCTCCTTTAGGTACTTCTGTTCTTGTTAATCAATGTAAACATCTTTTTGTAGCACACCCAAAATATAGTTTTATATTTTTGATTGAAGTAACAAATACTTAAAGAGACAAGGCTAGGAATAAGAAGGGAGGAGTAAGGGAGACATATGTAAAAAGGGAGAAATGCAGAGTGAGGAAGGAGAGAGAGGAGGAAATATAGAGAAGGACAAGGAAAAATGTGGAGAGGGAGAAAGGGAAGAGTTGATTTATCATTTAGAATTTCTGAATTCACAGGCTATACACAAACCAATATGGACATACAACCAGGACTCCTAAGCCCTCTGAAGGATTTTGTGTCTGCATATCTCTGCTACTGGCTATTTGTGGTTGTGATTAGGTTCGTGAATGGAAGGGAGTTATCAATGAGGAAGAAGGGTAAAATCAGAAAAAGATGTGAAGGGCAGGCGGTTGGTGGGTATTGGGAGGGGGCAGGAAGTAAGGGAGCAATAGGGACTGGGAATTTGGGGATACGATAGAAAGAAGGCTCTGGCAGTTACCTTGAAGTTTGGGACTTCAGGGATATGGATAGGTAAAAGGGTTCCTAGGAAATGTTCATGCTATTTTGTAGTTTAAGGTCTTTAGGGGTTAGGCTTCTTTCTTTTGGATATGGCATTGTGTTGAGATAGGCACTTTGGTAGCCTGCAACCATTGTAACAGATTCTTCCCATTCATGTTGAAACCCCCTTGCAACATAAATTTTGCAACTTGCTGACAAGAAATGAAGTCTATGCTTTTTTCCCTCTTGAATCTGGACATGGTGATGTGACTTGGCCAATGTGGCGTTAATAAATGTGAGTCAAGCAGAGGCTTGGGAAGTAAGTGGACATTGGCACTTGCCCTCTTGCTGTTCATAAAATTTCTGGAACCATCACTGCGAAGCGGCCTGCCTACCCTGCTAGATGAGAGTGACATGACCTCATTTTCCCCATTGGCTCTGCCAACAGCTAGCCACCTACAGACATGAACAAGGCCACTACCTGCTGATTGCAAATACACATGCAAGTGCCCCTACCATCACCAGCTGCCTCTGTGAGCTTTGCTCAAAACAGGAATCCATGGACTAGTAAAGAAATACATTATTGCTGTTGTTGTTGTTATTATTATTTTGTACTGGAGATTGAACCCAGAAGCATTTAACCACTGAGTGCATCCCCAGCCCTTTTAAAATTTTGAGACAGGGTCTCACTAAGTTTCTTAGGACCTCACTAAGTAGCTGAGGCTGGTTTTGAGCTTGTGTCCACCTACCTCAGCCTCCTAAACCACTGAGATTACAGGCAAGGCCACTGGTGGTGCCCAACGTGATTGTTGTTTTAAGCTATTAAATTCTGGGATGGTTAGTTGTGCAGCAAAAGCTAACAGACAGGAGTTTCTTATTTGTGATGATGATGGAGTTTTGTTAGCGCTCAACAATTAGCAGCCTCTAAAATAACAGCAGTCCCCAGAGAGCCAGTGCTGGTGCATTTTAGCAACATGGGAGCCCCTGGAGTTCGTGCTTTTCAACCTGCCTGATGCTGGAATCCCTTGACACCACTCTGCCTCATGGCTTCCTGAAGCAGAGAAGGCCCCGGCTCTCCTGGGCAGTTATCTCATTCAGAGTTTGGATTAGTGACATGTTCTTTCTTATATTTAGCCAATGGCAGCAGTTTTGCAAGAGAGAATAGTATTTTATATTTAGAGAAATCTTGGGTCCAGGAGAGATGAGAGGTGAAGGAGAGAGACCAATAATCCTTTGCACTCCTCTCTTTGCTTTCCCTGTACTTCTCCCTGAAGACATCTGCTAGGTTCCGAAATGTGACAGCCCGTTCCAGTGGGATGACTCAGTGAGATGGTTGGAGTGATTCACCTAGCACCTATCCAAGGGTCTGTAGCCCAGGAATCTGGGTTGTTAGGAAGTCTAGAAAGCTGAGGAAGAAAGGATGAAGACATGGACACAGGACAAGGAAGGGAACAGGCATTGTGCTGGGTGTACAAGGTGGGATGTATGTGACAGGTGTATGGGATAGTATGGTATACAGTGTTGTGTGCAGAGGAGGGATGCCTTTCTCAGTGAATCTGTCATGACTTTTTTTTTTTTTTTTTGTATGCTCAAGGGAAAATTTGCACAAGATTTTTGGTAGCAGGGAGTTGACCTGGTGAGTCAATTACTGTTCTTAAAATCAAATTAAGAGGTCTATCATTTATTCATTCATTAAATATTTTCTGAATACTCAGTCTGGGGATACAGTGACTAAAATATGAAGAGTATGTAAATTCATGGAGTGTCTCTTCTTCAGAGGGGGAAATCCCCAATGAACAATTTGTTATATCACATAATTTTGGGTGCATGAAGATGGTGAGATGTGATGATTTGAGATAAAATGGTCATCAAAGGCCTTGCTGAAGAGGTGATATTTGAACAGAATCATGAATTAGTGAAGGAAGGAGGCTGGGACTTCTGGAGGAAACCACTCCAGGCAGAGTGCTCAGGAAGTGCATAGGCATTGAGATCACAATGCTGGGTGGAGGATGCAATCAGGATGTGATGAGGTCAGTCGAGGGCTAGAGCTGGGGAGGAGATTGGAAACCTGCATATCATATGCTGGGCCTTGTAGGTTATGAAAATAACTTTCATTTGAGTTATGTTAAGTTGCTTGGGAAGCTTTTAAAGATGGAGGGCAGGGGAGTAACTTGATCTGATTTTCATCCTTAAGGGATCTTC